>JBCEWE010000453.1:4940000-5105000 GCA_039877035.1 Silurus lanzhouensis | reverse complement strand
TGGGAAGCTACAGGAGTGATGAGAAATACAAACATCTCATCAGTGCTATGTCACCCACTGAGAGAGATTCCCATTTCAAACTCTCTCGCTCTCACCCACATCTGCACACATAAAAGCCATACATACTCCAGCTTGGGAAGAATTTCCAACTGCACAATGCTTCCCCTGTGATTAGCCCAGTGAATATTCACCCAAAAAAAAAAAAATCAATGTTAGAAAGTAGGACACAGAAGACAAAGCTGACAAACTCATACAATTTGTGACACAAATGCCTGGTCAAGCAGCAATGCACAGTTTATGTAAGTCTATAATAACATTTAGAAATACAGTTCCAATTTTAGTTAAATCAATGCAATGTGAAAAATAAATAAAAATATATCCCTAAATAAATGTAGAATCATATTAATATTTGCTCATATAAAATGTTTTGATCTTTTTATAGCCTATCACTGTTAGGCCCAAAAGTGGCAGTGTAATGAAGCAGATTTAATTATTCAAAGATGTTAAATGTAATACTAACTAGGGGTTATTTTGAATGCTATGTATATATATATGTAAATGTTTTATAAAACTTGAAGCATTTGGATGCATATGTACTGCAGATATGTGTTAAAATGCTATATGAAATCTTTGTCATAAGGCCCACCCCACTTGACACAGTTCCCTTGGTGCGCTGTATATCCATTCCCACGTTCCTAGTCCCTAAAAGCTAAAGCATAACATGTTATAAAAATAAATAAATAGAATAAAGACATGGGACAGAACATAGCGGATTAGTGATTGGAATATAAATTGAGATGTAATTGCAGAGCATACTGAGAGAGAAGAATGAACAGATAAAAGAAAAGCAGCACAACAACATAACTTGGCCCATGATCTTAATTTAGAGTCAGAGTTCTTTTACAGCTGACATTTACACATGTTTTGGTATTCTTACCAAAACAGAGCATACATGCTATTTGAGCAATTTTAACTAAACTCTGTTCACCACATTGCCATTTTCTCTTTTAGAGAGCCAGGCCAAACAATGAAAACTCTCACATTGAGAGCATGCCAATATAGCAGTGTTATAGCCTACCCTCTTTAATGTTTCGTGAGATGAAAAGATAAACCTTTACAACTGCTTCTCATTATTTTTTATATTTATATATTTCTTATTATTATATATTTCTTATTACTGAATATCTTATGTCCATGTAATTACATCGAATCAATGTCGAATTACATGCATGAGCCTATAATCTCCTACTCTATAGGATCATGGCAAAGACACGAAACTGACTGACTATGTTTGTGTGTGGGTGTGTGTGGCCATACCGCTGCATCAGCACTCTGTGAACACTAAAAGAGGAGGTGATTGTACCCCTTAGGTACTGATAGTTGTTGCTGACGGCAATAAAACTGTACCTACTCTAAGAGTCATTCTGTCATCATCTCTCATTGTGTCACTATGTGGGTAAAAGAGGGTGTGCAATTTGTGAAAGTGAGTGAAGGGGTGAACATGCTGTGCATAAATACCTCCCTGCAGGGCAATTAGGCTCATTTAATCCCGTTCCTTTTTTTGTTGTTGAGAGTAACATAGCGAGTGGGAAAATGACAGAAACTGTCAGAGCTGATAAATTTGTGCATATCGCCTCAGCCTCTAAGCGCTCATCATATGGCATCTCTGTCCTGCTCTTACCAATCGCTTCTCGTAGGAATGAAGTGAGGTTTTTTTACCCACATTTTTTAATACATATTATTTGTACATTAAAGCACATTTAGACATATAATGACTATATCTAATTGTCATTATTACAGGGGCCAAATATTAGTCTTGCACTTTATCTGTTATTACTCAGTTTACCTATAAATGAAGGTCAAGTTGGAGTCATTTTGATTTCATTTTGAGTATCAAAATACAGCTCAAACAAATAAAACATTCAAAGACAATTCTGTGGCAAAGCGCTTGAAAAGGTTTATTAGTAATGTCACAAAAATCATACTAAATGATATGGCCTATATGAGATTTTAGGTAGTGTGAACATTTTACTGCTTAGAATGAATAACAGGGCACTACACATTAATTACCCCATACAGTACATGACCAATCTGTGTATATTTCTTTCCACTAAACATCTAATTGAAAAGAAAACCTAGCATTCAGTGCAGCATATGTTGTCACTACACAGAGAGATTTTATACATTCAGTGATTTAACAAAATCAAGCTGGGCAAGTAACAGTACTAAACCAACTAATATGAATTCTACAATAACTTTTTGACCACCACTTAGACTTCTCATTTCCATGTGGAAGACTTTGCTGCTCTGGCAGTAAAAAAGCAGCATATTGCAGACCGGAGGCCATAGCAAAGCTTCAATCTGTTTAGAATTAGAGAGCCAAATGTGCTTTATTGAGAGATTGTGTGTGTGTGTGTGTGTGTGTGTGTGTGTGTGTGTGTGTGTGTGTGTGTGTGTGTGTGTGCACAAATGATGGCCTGGATGAAGTTTTATAGCTCAGGATTCCACCATTTATTGATGTAGTGGAATAGGTCATCTGTCTCTCAGGGACAGATTACTTCTGAAGAACCTTTCTAAAAATGATGTTCCTAAATGGCATAAATAGTGTGAAACAATCAAGATTAATAATAATAATTACTATTGTATCCATTATCACCCTATAGATTATTTTGTATGGTGTTGTCTTTCCATAGTGCTTTAACATTGTATTCTATTCCCTAAACTTTAGATTACTAAGCAGTAATGTAAGAATTTCACTTTAAGCCTTGAGAAAACAGAAGTAAGATTAAATTGAATTGTCAGTCCTGATCTCTAGGCCAAATGCTGCACTCACTTAACACTGTAAACACAAATATTTAAATGCTTATGTGCATACATGTACACCACTACAATTGTATGACCTAAAACTGCAACATACAACTGTATCAGTAACACTGAGCAATCATGGAGTCTTTGGTAACTCCAGGAGCAAGAGAAGGAGCTGTGGATCTGTGTGGGTGGTTTCTATTCTTAAGGTTGGGGCCAATTTACTTCCTTTCAAAATGGCTGTTTAAAGACAGTGTCAAGCAGAAGATAATGGTACTCATAAAGCTTAATATGTGTGCTATGGTTGTTCCATGCTCTGCACTGAGACGGTTGTTCCTGGCTCTGCAATCATTCTGCAGATGTCTCAGTAGGGCACCGTCACAGAACACTGAAAGTGATGAGATGGAGTTAAAACAGCAAAATGACTAAAAGAGATAGAGCAGCTCCCTAGCCATTTATTCTAGGCGTTCAACATGTATTTTCTTGCCTTCGTCTCCCCCAGTCTCTTCTTTTTGTGCCGCTCTGTCCAGCACCTGGGGCTGCTTAAATCTGACCTGATTATTCCAAAGCAGTCCTTAGATAACACTGATTCTGTCTGACTTTCAGAATACAATGGGAAAGAATGACACAGAGAAAAGCCAAAAAGAATGCTGTGTTGGTATCTAGGTTCCTCCTTATTGCCGTTTCCAAAAACTATTTGCTACAAATGATTAGGTGGTGTGCATATTTTTGTCTGTAATAGTGTGTAATGTACACGCAAATATAAAGCTTGTATTTGATTTTTTCCCAATATACATTTAGTCCTTATTTGCTGTTATAATAACCTTCAATTTAATTCAATTTAATTCAATTTAACTCAATTAAGTTCAGTTCAGTTTTATTTAATTATAGTGCCTATAAGTTTATCCCTAATGAGCAAGCCAGTGATGACAGTGGCAAGGAAATTCTCCCAGATAAACAAACTTGGAGAGGAACCAGACGGGAACTCAATGGGAACCCATACTCATCTGGGTGACTCCATGTCTATTTATTATAGTTTTATGATTGTTGAGGTCTTCTGGGAAGATGTTACACTAGATTTTAGATTGTGATTGTGGAGATTTGTGCTCATTTAGCCACAAGGGCAACAGTAACGTCAGGTAATGATGTAGGGTGAGGAGGCCTGGGGTGCAGACAGTGTTCTATTTCAATACTAAGGCATTCTTTAGAGTTGAGGTCAAAGCTCAGCTCTTGGCTCTATTGCAGGCCAAGATCTTCCACTCAGCCCATGTAAACTGTGGAGCTCACATTGTGCACAGAGGCATTTTCATGCTTGAACAAGTTTGGGTTTACTCATTCAAATTAAAAGAAAAATGTAATAGTACCTTATTCAAAGACAATTTATTTTTAAAATATACAATGTATTAAAGTGGCCATCTCCATCATTTTCAAATATTTTAATTATGCAAATACACAAAACAAGACAGTGTGTTACTTTCACTATATTACCCTAATTAACTAAATGAATTTGTGTGTATATGAAATATATAAATATAAATGTGTATAAAAACCTGTACACTTTTTATGACATTAAGAAAAATAGAAACAAACAAAAATAGTTTAACATGATCAGTGTGTTTACTCAGCCTTAAAGTCCTTTCAGGAATAAAGATTGAGCAAGCAATTCAAGATGATTCAAGGCCAAGTATTACATTTACATACCCCGATTTTTGCAATTTGAAGATTAAACAGGAATTATTTTTATTAGGTTCTCAGACAAGTTACTTTATTACTACAGTGATGTTTTGGGTTAGATATTTCACACATATTTACTTCTTTAATGCCAAATGTTATTTTTAAAAAAGTGAAATAGTCTTTATTTTTGCCTTAATGAACAGAACAGACAGTCAGTTATCTATATACTTTTTATTTCTGCATTCTACATTATGAACTTTGCATTTATGTGCATATATATGTTTGTATGGCTTTGCTGCTCTTTCCACCCTCCGTCTCCCTGTTGTCTTGTCTTTCCTCGAATGTAGGTGCTGGTTCCTTTTATTCAGGCATTATTGGGGATCTGCCACATACCTATTAGAAGCGGACATCACCAAAAAGGTCGGCTTCGAGGATTAAAGCACCGTCGCAAAGAAAGGAAAGGGGGGCAGACAGCTAGAGAAGAGGGAACCCGAAAATATTGGCGCTAAAAATAAAGCAACATTGTAGTTTACAGCTCCAATATCAATAACTTCTCTTCGGCATATAGAGTCACCCCTAATAATCCACTCCTGCTGATAACCTGCTGTTACTACCGGTTTGAATGTGTCGTGTGGACAGGTAGTTTGGGCGTGCCTCTACATACCCTCATATAGATGTTTCTCTGTTTAGACACACTATGGCTAGAGGAGAGTGCCACCCGCTGTACATAGGTAATATGGGAGTATGGGAACATAGGAAAGTTGTTGTTTTGTCACTGAGTCCACCTCCGTTATTCGCTATTTCAAGCTTATTGACCCTGGCTGTATGCTTCTTTCTTTTGTTTTTTTGTATATAGTCCTGTCACTTACACATCTAAGTTTGTATCATACACTAGAAAGTAAAGTGAAAGAAAAAACTAAAACTTCATCTCAGTTTTGTCCTTTCTTCCAACACCCATCACAAAAACACCATATGTTACTTCCCTACCCTAGACTTCAAAAGAGAACGTAACAACCTGTATGACCTTTATCACTTTACTGGTTTGAGATAATCAGTACTAATGATAATCTGTACTAATGCAGACTTTAATATTTCTCTAAACAGTCAATAATTAAAATTTTAGTTAAAGTTTAAACCTTTAGACTACAAGTAGGGTGTTTTGGAAAGAAGCTGGTTGTTTTCATTCAGAAAAAAAGTCAAGTACTGCCCAGAGCTCTGCAGTGTTTCAAAACCAGATGCACTTTAAGCCAAGATTAAGCAACTAAAGTAAACCAAATGTAAAATGGATTTTTAGAATTAAACTGAAGCTTCACAACAATCATAAATGACAAAGTGAAAATAGTAATTAATATTAAAGATATACTGTCAGTGGTTACAGTAGGATTGCAGCATTAAAGCTTTACATTTCACTAGCACCTTTCTCCTATTGTGCTTTGGGTGTCAGTTAGTTGATGGAAGAAGATCATATTTTCAACAGTACAGAATCTGCTAAAATAGTTGCTACATATAACACTTGACTACAGTCTATGTAATTTATATCTTTGCTGATAGTGAAATTTCTACAGACTTTAACTCTGTGGCTATCACTTCCTGGCATCAGCAAACACTAGAATAAATTAGACTGTGCTCAAAATTGCCTTGTCATTTAGTGTTATTGCTCCCTGCAACCATTCAAGCATGCAATTTGGAATTTTCTCAAAATGGAACCTTGATTATTGCAATATACACTTTTCTTATACATACCTTGGTTAAAGTATTTTATAAAGTATAAAGTAAATACTTTTACTCATACATTAACTGCAGTCTACAGCAGACTAATTTCATATACTGACCAGTACAATTTCAGATCTTTCCCAAAGTCCAAATACATTTCATAGACCTCCACAATCAATACAATACAAAGTCTACAGATTAGCTCCAGTTTACAATGGCCATGGAAATCCGATACTTCACCACGACAACAGGACCCCCAGACAAAGGATCCCATTGTAGGTACAAGCGTACCCACAGACACACACTCAGATATGCACACTAAAGACACAGAGTAACAGATGTGTAACCCAGTGTTTTCATCAGACATTTCATCTTACTTTGAAGGCTTCATTTTCCCAGATCATATAGATTACACATGCTGTATAGGTACACCACCATGGACAATACACACATAACCCTGAAAGAATACTATGAGGAACCCTTGTATTTCCTTCTAATGTGTATGTTAGAGCCACATGCACACAGTTGTGGTGCTCATTTGTCTGCCTAGGAGTAACCTTGCAGTGCTTCTAAATCTGTTCTTCTTTACCTCCTACTCATTGTCATACTTTTGCCTAGAAGCAGAGAATATTACCCTCCACACACACACACACACACACACACACACACACACACACACACACACACACACACACACACACACATAGGAGCACAAGCGCATGCATGCACACGCACGCACACACACACACACACACACACACACACACACACACACACACACACACACACACACCAAGTACACACATAACCCACGCACATTCTGTCTTTTGAGTGTTTTTTTCTGCTCCATCTTTCTCAACGGAGATGCATAATAAAATTGCTTCCAGACAGTTTTTCTGGTGAAATCTTTAAAATTATGTTTTTTTTCCCCAAGAGACTGAGTATCTCTTAAGTGTCTCTTCAGAATAAAGTGAGTTAACAAGAACTGTAAAATTTTGTTTATGATTTTGTCTTGGTAAACTCGCTGCTGCTACAAACTAAAGGTCTTCTGACACTTTGAACTTAAACTAGCCACTAAACATGCTGTTACAAATCATACTGCTCCCAATCACCATATGTAATATCAAATTACCATCCTATAACTTTTATTATTTAAGAGTGGAGAAGAGTGAACACCTTAATATCCTTGAAGATATAAAAAATTATAAAATGCAGATTATCGAAAAATGTCTGGTCTTTAAAAAGCAAGTTGAGCACAAGAGCATTACCTCCAATGGCTCCCTGTAAGTGCATGTGATGTGTTTTATAGATGCTTAGCCAAAGAGTAACCATGGGGAATTGATCCACCTGAATTGAGTCACTCATCAAAACCTAAGGTCCAAAACGTAAGGGTTTGTGTGTGAACAGCAGCTTGTGATATGACTTCTATGCAGTAGTAAATCAAATTGTCAAATTTTCATAAAGTCATAAGGCCAAAAAGGAATCTCTAGTTCAACTTTGGTACCCATGATGACATAAAACCCTCTATTCCAAAACCAACCCAACCAAGCAGAAGATGTGCTTCAATGTGAAACTGAGTTTTAACTCATTATCTTCATAAATAACAGCACATCCCAAAGTGTTTTATTCATCATATACAATAATTATTTGCCAAAGGTAACATTTTTATTAATCTTAATTGATACACCAAACTTTTTTATTGGCCAATAATTCTGCTAAAATTACATTTAGTTCCTATTATCTCTCAACTTTATTAAAAGCTATATAGTTTATCACTTACAGCCTGTTTTTTCTTGCTTGAAGTTAATAAGACAACAATATGTAGCTTGTCATAATATAAAAAAATCACTAAGCTCCTCATCGTACAGATTTTAATGGAAAACTTGCATGATAGAAAATAACAGCTATACCTCTGATCATTAGTCCAACATTAGCCCACTTTAGAGTCCATCCCATCAGTTAATCACAATCTATTCACAAAAAAAACTTGTATACACAATTAAACATTTTCAATCTATTTATTTGAAATTTTCTTGTGTTGGGTAATCTTATTCAAATAGACACATATTGCTGTAATAAACATTGCAACTAGAACTTCTGTCAGGCCTACTGTGAAAGAGACACCATCACTTTCTGACCAGGTAACATGACTCTCATTTGTAGTTCATCCAATTGCTTTGTACTTGATGTTTGCAATCCTATGTGCTAGCGCTTCATTCAAGAACCATCATGCACCTGTTACATGTCCGCAGATGGCTATTTATTTACGCATCATTAGTAATATTTACTTCCGAATCAATTGTATTGTCAAATCTTTGAAAAACTACATGCTTGCTTGCTCACTTTAGATAGTTGTGTCTAGCAAATGGATAAATGCATATGTAAATGAGTGATACCCCTCCCCTTTCATCTCGCTCTCTCTGTTTCTCTCATTCACACACAGTAAAAGAGCAGTACTTTACTGCCCCCCTGCCAAAAACACATACCTTTAACATCACTATGGAGACAAAACCACACATCCGTTCACCATTTCCATGGAGATGCATAGATCCTTTAAGAAACAGGTAAAACACTCCTTATAATGAAGTATTTCCTCCAGACTAGCTAATTGGCTCTCAATTTACTGGTAAAACATGACACCCATCTGACATTGACCCTAGTGAGCAGTCAAACTCTTTGCTCTCAACCTGAACATAACCTAGTCTGTGATTTGAGTGCACTAAATCAGTCACAAGATATTTATAAAGGATAAGTGATGCATCCCTCTCCACAGTGTTCTGTTCAGTCTGAATCACAGCCGCCCCATTGCTTGTGCCTTGAATTTTAACCAGAATAGAGCCACCCATGTTCTTCGCTGCAATGGTTCTGTCACGTTTATCAGCTGTTATCATTCTTTACTCACTAATGACACTCTTCAACTCTCTTCAAAATTATTTTTTTTATTTGTGGGTTTGAGGAATTCCACATATGAAATGTATGTAAAAGCTGTGGGGGTTAATATGGCTATTCAGCCAGGCAAACCATGGCACATAGATTTCAGTGTCATCATGAAGAATCCTAGATAGATGAATTGTTATACACCAAATATTTCTAAACACACTGCTTTAAAGACCATTGTTTTTTTTCCCTTTAATGTGATGCCAATTTTTGCTGAACATGATGGGCATGACCATGTTACGCTTTAAAACAGTTATTGTCCTGTGGTTATGTGCTGCAGGAAGGGGGAGTTTCATAAAATATATCTGTGTGGACTGAAAATACAAAAAACTGGAACTGATACTGATCCAGTTCGTTAATCCAGTCCAATCCATAAAAATAATACATATCTGCTATACTGAATTATGGATTCAGTATAGCAGGATTTAACCCAGACTTAAACATTGCATGTGTTAATGTGATATACATGTTCATTCAACGCTGAATTGAAATGTCATTATGAATAAATGCCATCCCACTGTTTTACCTTGTGCAGCTTCCACATGGCTCCGAGTGCCTTGACCTCATGCGCAGAATGCTTGCCTTCTTCGAGGCACTGGTAGCACACAGGTGTCTTACACTGCACACAGTACATACTGAGGTTCTCTAGTTCATGCTCTGTGCAGGTGGAGGTTTTGCGCGGACTGGTGCGCCGGCTGATGCGCCCCTGTGCGGGAGGTACGAGGCGGTGTTTAGCGAGCGGACCCCGCGGCGGGTGGCAGCGCAGGCGGCACGGGTCACAGTAGAACACGTCGCACTGCTCGCACATGGCCGTGGCTTCCCGTGGGCTTTTCTCGCACAGCTGGCAGCGCAGAGCGGCCGCCTTGCTCTGTTGGTAGCGGTCCACCACGGCTTCGAGCACCCGGTTTTTGGGGAAGCCGCGCAGGCCGCGCTCGTCCAGGGTCAGGCTGCGGTGGCACTGCGGGCACGTCAGACAGGCGTTGCGCGGAATCGGCTGCGTGCCCATGGGCTGCGGGAGCAGCTGGTGCTGAGGCTGCGGCGGGGGAACAGCAGCGGGAGGGAACACGCGCACTCCGTTAGGTGACTTCTGGCACGGGGTGGTCGGTGCGCTCGCAAAGCCGCCGTAAGAACCGTAGCCGCTGTCCGACTCGCTGTACAGGCTCATCTTATCCAGGTCCAGGTAGTCATAATCGGACGGTGCTGAGCCAGAAGCGCGGCCGCCCTGCGGAGACTCAGCGTCCGGCGTCTGCACCAAGATGTTCCGAGCGCAGGCCAGGCAAAGGTTGTGCGAGCACGGCAAGATGATCGGCTCACGGAAAAACGAGCCACACACCGGACACTTGAGCTCCTCTTCCATTTCTTCCATCTTGAAATGTAGTATTGTTAGCAGCGGGATGGAAAAAACAAACAAATCTCCGTTCACACACAATTACCGTAGCCTTCGTTATTCTCTTTAAAATGCACAAGCGAAGCTCGAGGACGGGAAATTTATAAAAGGGGCGGAGACAGAGACAGACTGCATCCACAGACTATTCGACAATGCACTTGTCAATCTAGCGAGGTTTTTCGCCTAGCAATCTGGGATCTATCTTGGGAACGCTTAAAAATTCTATTTAAAATGTTTTAGAAAGTTTTTAGAAAATACATTTTATTATAGAGGTCTTCAGTTTGCCTTTCCGGGTTAAATCCAACAATGGGTTCCATGTAGAATCCCTTTAGAAATTTGGATTATTTAACCATCAGTATTCGTGAGAAGGCCTTTATCTAAAAATGTAAACCTGTGTTAGCTTACTATTTCAGGTTTCATCTTAGAAATGGTCCTTTGGTTTCTTTCAGTGGGTTAACCCTCAGAAGAACCTGTTGTTTCTTCGTATGAGAAAGAGGCTTCATGTAGAAAAGCTTTAGGAAGTGTCGAAAAACCATCCAAAATGATTTCCCATTGTCATAAAGTGTGCAGTTAAGGGCAAATATTCTTATTCATATCACCCAGCCATCTACAACACATAGCAATTAAAAAAAAAGATGGCAGCTATATTTGTGACAAAAGGTTGTACACAAAATAACTGAATGCTTAAAAAGTCTTTGCAGGACAATAAATTGAGATACTGTAAACCACATTGTGCTGAAATTATACATTAAGTATGCTCTTAATGACTCCATGCACTTCTCAAAGGCATACAACATAATCAGTTACAGTCTGTAGGCATGCTCATGACATTTCTCATTAAACAATTTGCATGAACAGATGGTAGGGTTAGGCCCATGAATTTAATTATTTTATTAAAACTGAATTTGCATCTATATAACACTGCTTCTGGCCTTATCCCACGGGTCTTGTCAGTTTCTGGTAACATGTCTGACAGTACTTGCAACACTTAAATGGTTTTCAGCTACCCAAATAGAATCCAGTAACTTTCTCTAAAGGTCATATGTATACTGAATTATTAAATCATTCATATGTGATAATACATAATACAAATGTTAACTATTCCTTTAAAGGTACAAATGCATGGCACTGTGACGGTCAATTTACTGTGACAGTTTCATTAGAACATATTTAGGATGCACTGCTCTGTCTATAAAGATAAATATACACTATTATATGCTTGAAGCAAAAATACTGTACAGTACATTTTAAATTAGAGAAAAAAAATTGCAATTATGTCTAGAACCAAGTACCATATACATATCCGCCTATCCACCTTATCTATAAAATTACTTTTAGGAAGCAACACATTTGCATGATTCATAGTTACTGTTCTTCCTCGTTTACTTTTTTAGGGTAGCTTTTTCTATGTTGCATAATTGGAAAGGTGTATTCTAAACATGTCTTCCAGGATTTCTTCTAGGGAGCAAGCAATTACTGGTTCAGAGGTGTAACCTCCCCAAGCCAGGATTGAACTTCTCTGGTGTAGAGGCATCAAACAAATTAAATAAACTGAAAATTAAATAAACTGAATGTGATAGGAAGTGCGTTTTTTTTATTTTTTTATTTGCTGTGCGCCCTTTATGTGTTTCACCCACTAGGATGTGCAATGTATTGCATGTTTGCAATTAATTCACTTATAATCAAATATGTAGATAGAATTTACAAGTCATTACATGCATTTATAACTAACAATTATTTATTGTCACAAACAACATTTTGGAGCAAATATAACAATGCATTTTAATGTTTAAAATAACACTCTCTGATGTCTATAACTCTTCTAGCTAAAATTTGAATACAGATTGAATCAAACAAACTCCAGTGACGCTGCTCTCACTTGTTTGGATCCTCAGATGTCCATGTTGCAATGTTCTAAGCTAATTATTCTTTTTTTTGAAGTTGTAATGTCAACAAGACTGAGTTTTTACATGCTTTGTATTTATGGGAACTGCTTTACATTGTCCCATTGTTTCTGCATTCAGCCATGTTTCCACAGCAACCTGGCTGAAAGCAGAGAACAAGAGCTGCAAAGAGGCGAATAACAGCACTCACTCATACAACACAGCAAACTGACATTTTAATGGTCCGCCCACCAGAGGGAAGGCAATGTCATCAGGAGGCCACAACACACACAACCTCATTTACACTCATGAGTACTATAATGCAGTAAGTTAGAGATTTGAACTGTGTGACGGACCATGTGTGCTCACGTTTAAAGTGAGAGACATTATGAGGCAAAACCAGGAATGCAGCAGTTAATTTTGAATTAAAGAGGGAAAATAATGTTTTGACCAGCTTATGTCATGGATATACGCATGGCATTCACTAAAATACAAGAGTGAATAATTGTGCGAATGGAGTGTATGTGTGTGAATATCACTGATGAAGCCGATGTGTTATTTGAATTATGTGAGTATTTACAGAGGTGTTTATTTGTGTGTGTGTGTGTGTGTGTGTGTGTGTGTGTGTGTGTGTGTGTGTGTGTGTGTGTGTGTGTGTTTTAAATAGTGTTTTATATGGTGCATGGTGAGAATGTGTTGCTCTCTGATGTCTCTGAGTCTGTAGAGAGATTCCTGGATAATTAACTGCTTAATGATTTTTATTCTGATATTGAAAAAGTGGGTCAATGAGCTACTGCTCAAGCATGTGACCTAAAGTTCAGAAATCTCCTCCTACCGAAACTTCTTAAAAATACCCACACCTGCTGCATTGCAATTTCCATACATTAATGTAATTCTTTATTCCAAGGAGGTGCACTGAAATATTTTGATTTGTGCCCAGTAGGTTAATACCACATTTGCAATCCAAAAGTTTGCTTGTCTATTTTACTATTTCAATAGTCTCTGAGAAAGCATTATGATCAACTTTTTCTATAGAAATACATTCTATAGGAAAAAGTAATAAACATATATATTTAAAGCTGGCATTAGAAGGTCTTTAAATAAATAAATGAACATTGTTTGTACCTCTGAGAACAAAAGCATGTATGCACAGTGCCTTTTCATACACAGCACCAAACTCACAATATATATTTTACTAAAAAGTCTTTTATCACATTCACATCTTAAAAGGCACCACATTTGCATGATGCACAATTACTGTTCTACAAAGTCTAGTCTGAATTTAAAGGTGGTTATTTTCCCTTTTTACATAATTTTGGAGGGCCCAGCCGTTAGGGTTGCACAAGCCAGTACACTCTTAGTGCCAGTCCCAAGCCCGAATAAATGGGGAGGGTTGTGTTAGGAAGGGCATCCAGCGTAAAAACATGTGCCAAATCAAATATATGGATCATGAATCAGAATTTCATACCGGAATGGTCGAGGCCCGGGTAACCAACGACCGCCACAGGTATTGTTAGCCAACAGGGTACCGGTGGAAATTGGGCTACTGTTTGCGTCTACAGAGACAGCAGGGAAGGGAGAAGTGGAGGAGAGTGGAGGTTCGGGTTAGTACTTTAAATGTTGGTACTATGACTGGTAAAGGGAGAGAGTTAGCTGATAAGATGTAGCAAAGAAAGGTAGACATGTGTGCTTAGGAGATTAAGTGGAAAGGGAGTAAAGCCAGGAACATTGGAGGTGGCTTTAAACTGTTCAATCAAGGTGTGGATAGAAAGAGAAATGGTGTAGGGGTGATTCTGAAGGAAGAGTTTAGTAAGAGTGTAGTGGAGGTGAAGAGAGTTTCTGATAGAGCGATGAACGTGAAGCTGGAAGTTGAAGGGGAGATGATAAATGTCATCAAGAAGAACACAAGGCTGTCTTTTAGCCAGCAAATAATGGCTGACTCAATGTTGCAACCTTCAGGATCTCTGGTATAGAGGAATCAAGCAAATAAAAATAAATGGAGCATGATAGAGTGTGCTGTTAGAAATGTTTTGCAGTTATTTGAGAAATACAAAGTATGCAGCAGCAGCAAACAATTTGACCCTCTAGCAAATCTCTTTTTTATTTATGCAGATTTTCTCACAGATAAAAGTATGTTTACTGGATAACTGCAGTGTAATTTGAATGAGAAGACAGCAGTTAATTTATCATCCTTGCACACTGTATCTTCATACATCACTGTCCTACTCCACATGTACATACTCACATATCATGCCTCCTTGATTGAACACATGGCTTCTTTACATCTTAAAACATTGTGTAGGTGTCAGTCATCTCAGTAGATTACCTTTTGAAAGCACAGTATTTAAATAAGATCTCTGTATATAAGCACAGGATGCTTATGATCCTTGTCAATCAATAAAAAGGGCACAGCTATTATGTTAATTGACAAGGATCAAAGTAGCTGGGCTACTGGTAACTTCATTGTTATACCTATTACACAGTGAATACACTGTAATAAGCTATGGCAATAAGCTATAGTAAATATTTTAGAGCTTTGTTGATCTGGTGACTAATAAACTGATGCACGGGGCCTAAAATAGAAGCCATCACTTATACTTTAGCTCTTATGAAATGAATTCCTGATGAAAAAACTTTAATCTGATTTGAGACTAATTAAGAACACCATCTTCAGAGCAGCTGAAGAATTAATAGGGAGAAAGAGTTGCATTAGCATTGTTGCTGTTCAAACCATTGCATCCTAAATTAAAAAATGTCTGATATTTAACAAATGGACAATGTTTAGGAGAGAATTTACTGTGAATGATGTATAGATAAATGAGAATACGGGTGAGAGTAAAAATTGGTCTAAGATGCCTAATTGGGGAGTTGTAGCTCAGTGTTAAAGGTGCTGGATTACTGATTGGAAGGTCAGGGGTTCAAGCCCCGGTATCGCCAAGATGACACTCTTGGGCCCTTGAGCAAGGCCCTTAATCCTCTTGGCTTCAGGGGCAGTGTATCATGGCCGACCCTGCTCTCTGACCCCAGGTTCCAAGCAAGATGGGATATGCGAAAAACAAATTTCACTGTGCTGTAATGTATATGTGACAAATAAAGGCTATTCTATTCTAATTCTCAAAAACCTTTGAACAAGACCCTAATCCCTAAATTGTTCACTTTTATCCTGTCTCAAGTGTATTACACTTTAAATATTAAGTGTAAATATGTATTTGTTTTATTTATTTAATGGTATGGTTAATGAGTGAGCTTTCTCTTAGTCTTCCACTAACATTTTCTAGAATTATGAAATGCACTGAGAAGGTCAGTGTCTGCAATCTTTCATCTCATCTCTCGAGATACACTGATCTAGAGAATTGGGTTGTCAGGTCATAAACTCCCTAATGGAAAATGAAACACAAAAACCTGAACAGTCACCTGAAAGGTTTTGCCATAGTTTTCAAAATCTTTACTGAATTAGCATCTTACATAAAATTACTCTCAGTCTTACAGAAGAACAATACATTGTAATTACTGCCTTACAAAGAATGCTTTACAGAACTGCATTACTCAAAGTGCACTTTACATTTCATGCTACTTCCAAGAAAAGAAGTATAGAAATGTATATACTTTTGATACTTTCTCATGTGTTTGTACTGTAATTTGTATATTTGCAGTAGTATATTGGATATACCCAGGACTAACTGGTAGATAAGAGGGCTAAAACACAATTAGTCAGACTGTCTATCTGTATTTGGCTTCTCCTCCAAAACATAAAAAAAATAAAAATAAAAAAAAACCTGGTTTTGACTGTATTTTATATGCTGCTTTTAAATCTCTGCTGATGATGCCCATCTGTGTGCTATATTTAATGTTACCACATAACTACATCTGTTCAAATAGCACAGATATCTAGAAAAACTCTATTCAGGTGGATAGTGACTTCAGTTAGTGATGAAGATGCTCCTTTGGTGTGGATGTTACACTATGTTTCTGTATTGAAGCAGTTTCCAGAAACCAAAATGTACCTGTTGATGTAATGCCCTCCTCAGACTGAGAAAGTGAGTGAGTGAGAGAGAGAGAGAGAGAGAGAGAGAGAGAGAGAGATGTAGGGTCATGAAAGGTCATGAAGGGTCTTTTACACACCTATGAAACACTTTGCTCTGTTTTCCTATGCATTTCTTTTCTTTTTTTTTTTTTTAGATGAAATCTTAAAAAACAGCAGCCAAAATCAGTAAAAGTCTGGTGTAGGCCTTTTGCAGTCTTTTTTTTAGTTACATTTAACACGCATTCAGATCATCCAGGTCTCTATTAAAAACGCTGTAAGAATAAAGTTCTGCATACATTAATGGTTCAGATGAGGTGTGTCATAAATATATATATTTTTTTATAATTGTAAAAAAAATCCCAGTCTGTGAATATTACAACCCAATATAGGCAGTTATGTAATAATCACGTATCATGATATAATATCATGAATCAACACAAGAAGCTTATTCATAAAGCCCCTGAGATGTATGTGTGGGTGACAGAGTGCTGATATGCAGTAACTTTGGTATGGTGTTTATTTCTGTGTGTTTTTGAGAATGCCTGATACAGAGAGAAGAGGCAGCCCCTTGCGCAATCGTTTGTGTGTGTGCATGTCACAGGGAGAGAGAGGAAGAAAGTGATTAGAGGGAGTGAGTGGTTATTCTACCTACTTCTTCCTATTCATGCGGTCTGCATAGTTCTGGCATTTTCTCTCCTCCTACTCATATCCTGTGAATCAAGCGCATGTCCTACGTCAGTAAGCTTTTTCTCTGTATTTTAGTGCTCTCCAAATATGGCCATGCTTGAGAAGATATCACCTATTCAGCTTATTCTTTATTATCCAGTAGTTGGGGTTTAATGAGAAAAGCCTAAAACCATAATTTCTAGACCAGAATGAAACTCATGATTTATGTTTAAACTCATTAACCTTGGTCATATTCTCAAACCGTAGTTTATTATTATCACATTCCTGGAGCAATTACATGGCTACTATGTAAGTGTGTGTTTTATTTGCTTAATAATATTTTATTTTCTCTCTCAAAACAATTGTTAATAGATTGCTCACTGTCTCACACTTATTAGTATTAGAGCAGGGCAGAGAATTCAGAGACACAAGAAAGCATTACACGTTAGCAATTCATTATATACACACACACACACACACACGCACGCACGCACGCACGCACACACACACACACACACACAGTTTCAAATGATCTCATTAGCACTCACACTTTCTAAGGTTAGTGCAGACTCTGTCTAAGCTTGACATCAGTAGTGTTTAATCATTAAATGTATGTGTGTGTGTGTGTGTGTGTGTGTGTTTGTGTGTTAGCGTGTGGAGGGTAAGAATTTAAGTTTGAGTTTGACACGGCCCGAATTGTGATGGCTAGACAACTGGGTCAGAGCATCTCCACAACTGCAGGTCTTGTGGGCTGTTCCCAGTCTGCAGTGGTCAATATATATCAAAAGTGGTCCAAGGAAGGAACAGTGGTGAACCAGCGACTGGATAATGGGCGGCCAAGGCTCACTGATGCACATGGAGAGCAAAGGTTGGCCTATGTGGTCCAATCCAACCAATGAGCTACTGAAGCTCAAATTGCTGAAGGAGTAAATGCTGTTAATGCAAATTCAGAGCTGTTTTGGCAGCAAAAGGGGGACCAACACAATATTAGGCAGGTGGTCATAATGTTATGCTAGATATCCACAGAAAAGTAGCCCACCTCAGGTGATAGTATGACAAGTTGAACGAGCAAGTGGTTTGTTTTTATTTATTAACCCACAAGTTACAACAGATGCTGAAAGTGGTCCCTGTTAAAGTCTATGTACCTTTGGGAATACTGCTTGTAGCTCTCCAACAGTGATGTGCACAGATGGACTGAATAGGAAGGCAATATATATATATATATATATATATATATATATATATATATATATAATATATATATATATATATATATATACACACACACACACACACACACACACACACACACACACACACACACACATTCTGTATGTGCATGATATGCGGATGCGGATTAAATGGTTATATGTTGTTTTGCTGCCCTCTGCTGGAGCAAGGCAACTCACTAACTGTAGTATGACGTTTCTTTACTCTTCTCTTAATCCTTCATTCCCAACCAGGAGTGTAAGATTGAAAAAGTATATAGTATCGTAACATCCTTTGCTCAAATTGTGATAGAACCAACATATATTAAATCATTTTACAAATTATTCGCCCAGATATTTAGAATCATAATGTAGGTTTACTTTAGTTTAGTTTGGCTCGTTATCATATAAATACTATTACAATTCTAATTCCAACTGATAAAGTAGCAACTTATTGCCATATAGTAAGATTGGTTATATTTACTTCACTAAGTATTTCTAATTAACAGATTTAAACAATGCTAAAATTACGACTGAACACTAAGTAATGCCAGAGGATGTTGGCATAAACTATTTCAATCCTAAGTAAAGCTGTAATCCTAAAATAATTTTCTCAAAATAGTATTTACAATAGCTATAAACCATTATAATCTACAACAACAACAACAACGAAAAGGTGGGAGTAATTAATGAATTTATACACTTATTCTGCACTCATGAATGTCTATTCAATAGATAGACTGTGTCTCGAGTCTAAATATTTGTTTAGAACACAATGTAATATTATTATAAATATTAGTAATATACATGGTTGAATTCATTCATTCATTCAATTGATTGGTTCATTAGTTCATTATTTAGTATAGTACTGTTGATCTCTAAGTTGCAAAAAAAAAAAAAACCCTCCTAAACTGTCATAAAAATCATATTTTCCTCATTATAGAAACAAAAGCAGAGCAGTTTTCATTAAAAAAAAAAGATTTGAGTTGTCAGAGAAAGCTGGCCATTTGAGTTAGACGGCCATTCCACAGCACGGAGTCTCAAATGCCTATTGGTTTTAAGTGTAGTTTACATTACATGATGTAGGAAATAATTCATGTCTTCTCCTTCGTAGTGCACAAATACACCGACGCCATTTGAAACACAACCATGTCACGTGGTTTACAGTTGGACGGCAGCGACTATCCAAAGCGGAAGTTGCTAAACATGGCGTCTTCAGAGAGCGGCAGGAAGAGAGAAACAAGAACAGTTTTGCAGTTAAACTTTATCTCTTTTCTGTACACAATCGTAGTATTTTATTGTTTGTTAGTGCTGCCTGTCACGGCCAAGCGGGACAACCTGAGAGTGATCACGGACGTGAACTGGGAGGAAATCCTGACTGGGGAATGGATGATAGAATTGTGAGTTGCCGCCTCTCTCAAGTTAGCCGACATTAGCAAGAGAAAGCCAATGTGTGCTCAATGATATCTTTTAACTTCTGTGAGCAATATATCATATCGTTTTCAGAGCAGGTTTACCAAATTCTCACTCAACACTTTTTACATAAAAAAAAAAAAATAATAATAATAAATTAGTGTGATGCTCTTTGAATAGGATCCCATTATGGGGGGAAAAAAGGAAATGAATTGCAGAATTAATAATGCTCACTCACATTCATCACCTCTTACATTTTTACCCATAAACAAGGTCGAAATTTCGAATAATTGTGCATAAAAAATAAAAGTAGAAACGCTATGTAAAATTGTAAATTAACAATGATTTGTAAATCTAGTATTCTCAATAAAACACAGTAAACATATCAAATGTTGAAATTGAGAAAATGTACTATTATATTAGGGGTAAAAATATATACATATGGTAATTTTTTTATTTTTTTATTTGATGGCTTCAACATGTCTCAAAAATGTTGGGACAGGGCCATTTTTACCCCTATGTAGCATCCCCTTTTCTTTTAACACCAGTCCAAATATGTCTGGAAATTGAGGAGACCAGTGGCTATAGTTTTAGGAGAGGAATGTTGTATCAGACACCAGTGAGACAGAAACAACAGTCGCTGGTCTTTTTTGTCATATTTTTCATTTCATCATGCACCAAATATTGTCATTTGGATTTTGGTTGTGACAGGACTGTAGGCAGGACAGATCAGCACCCAGACTCTTCTATTACAAAGCTATGCTAGTCTAGAGGATACAGTGTCTATGGTTTAAAAAAATAATTGAACATTTGTATTTGTCTGACCACAGAACAATTTCCACTTTCCGTCATTAAATTTAAAATTAATTGTAAATTTTAAATGAGCTCTGGCCCAGAGAAGATGGTGGTGTTTCTATATCATGTTCACATATGGATTCTTTTTAAATTATAGAGATTTAATCGGTGTTTGTGGATGGCATGGTGAACTGTGAGATGTTTCTGTGCCCATGCAATCATTTTCAATACAAAACCTTGGCTGATTGTAACGCAGTGCCACCTGAGAGTCTGAAGATTACTTTCATCCAGTATTGATGTTCACCTTTGCTCCATGCCCACAGAGATTTCGTTTTATTATTGCATACGGTAGATGATGAGATATAGACGGGAAATCTTTGCAGTTTTATTTTGAGGAACATTGTTCTGAAATCGTGCCATAATTTGCGGATGCAGTTTTTTACAAAGTAGTGAAACTCTGGCAAACTTAACTTTTGATAGACTCTGCCTGTTTAAGATACTCTTTTTATACCCAGTCATTTAGGGATGCCTCGATGAAATAATTTTGGCTTTGCTACGATACCAGATTTAGATGACAGTAAATTGAATTTTTTTTTATTTAAATAATAATTAATAGATTCCTATCTTACCTTTGTAACAAAGTGTAACAAAAAAACATAGTGCAAAAGAATGTCTTAAAATGTAAGAAATACAGAACATATTAACGTTACAATCTGACTTTAAAGTAAAAAAATGCAATTGAAGTAACAATCAATGCATGTGCATATATTTTTAATCTTTTAACGGTTTTTCACCAATTTGGAAAGCACTGCCGCTTACAGGCGAATCTCGGAACAGCACCGTATGAAATACCTAATTCAACAAAATTATATTGTACCATTTGAAATATAATATATATATATATATATATAATATATATATATATATATATATATATATATATATATATATACTCTTATTTTTTCAGTACCAGCATATCACACATTTCTACAATCATGCTACCAACCTACCTAATAAGTAGCAAAATGTTCTGCCAGCTGTATCTATTTAGTAACACTTAATTTTCTTGCTCCTCTCCCAAGTTTTTTAAAATGTGGTGCAAGCCATTGCATTCTGTTTTTATTTACATTTTTACACAGCATCCCAGCTTTTAGGTCCCTGTACAACAGATTAGGCTAACATTTATATTTCTGGAATTTGGCAGATTCCTGTAGTCACTCAGGGACTAAGAATTATTTCATTTATACCATTAAACAGGTGAGGGTTACACACACACGCGCACACACATTGTCTGAAGGGACCCATTCTGTATAAAATGCCTAATATTGAAACTGAATTGCAAAAAGTTCAAGTGCTTGAGGTGGGTGATGAGTTGTATATGACTTTTCTGTTATTATTATTTGACAATATAATATAATATAAACAATACATGTTTATTATATTTATATTATATTGTCATTTTGCACTTGTGGCAGTTATGCTCCGTGGTGTCCAGCTTGTCAGCAGCTACAGCCTGTATGGAATGAATTTGCAGACTGGAGTGAGGACATTGGGGTCAGCATCGCTAAAGTGGATGTAACTGAGCAGCCTGGTACATTTATCGTTTAAACTTTACTTTATTTTATTTGGTGTGTGTGTTTGTGTTTGTGTTTAAGAAATCATCTCCTTTATATGTTTAATTTTGTTGCAGGTTTAAGTGGCAGGTTCATCATCACAGCTCTTCCAACCATTTACCAGTAAGTCCATGCTGCTTGTGACACCTTATATTTTTATTTTAAAGGGAAAACTTTGTGATGGTTCTCAAGTGTAATGTATTTTAATGTGCTCGATAGTGTGTTGAGGTTAGTTTCATTTCCTGACATTGAGCCTATTATAACTACTTATGACTCACACACATGCTGGGGAGTTAGAGTGGGGTGTGTGTATGTGTCTGCTGAAAAGTATGAATGTTTTATGGTAAACTAAGACATATGCTTTGTGTATTATTTGCACTCCAGCTGTAAAGATGGAGTGTTTCGGCGGTACCAGGGTGCACGCACTAAAGAAGACTTTCTGAGTTTCATTGAGGAGAAAAAATGGCAAAGCATCGAGCCTATTTCCACTTGGTTTGGTCCTTCCTCTTTCATGTAAGCACCATCTTACTGTGTGTCTCTGACTCTTCTGTTTCCTTTTAGGGCATTTCCATGGTGGGTAGCACTGCTGCCTCACAGCATAGTTAAGTTACAAGGAGTACTCTTACTCTGAATCCTCGTGTCACATCAAAAATTGTAGGAATTGACTCAGAACTATTATATTTAGCAAGGAGATACTAAATTAGTAAATGCATTGGTGCCATTAATATTGAGAGATTTTAAGTTCATTGTTCAAAAAATCTTACAAATATGATATTTAGCTAATTATCCACGAAGGCTTTTTCACAACTTTATAAACTTTTATATAAACTTTCATAGCTTTACTTAGTGTTACAGTAATTCTGGAATTGATTATCTAAATGTATATAATTATTTTGTGCTCTGTTTTTAGGATGAATATGATGTCAGCTCTCTTTAAGCTGTCCATGTTTATCAGGGTACGAACAATTTTATTTTAATCGACAACATTTTTATACTCGTATGGTATTTTACAGAGAACGTAAATCCATCCTGTTGTATTGGTAATAAGTATTTTATTGGCAACATTTCTTAAGCCTTTGAGTTCTTTATTTTTATTAATAGTTTTTTTTTTTTTTTTTTTTTTTAAGGATAATGTTTCTGGCATGCAGTAACATTGTGCTTGTGTTACAGCAATGCCACACCTACCTGACAGAGCAAGTCGGAATTCCGGTCTGGGGTTCTTATGTAATTTTCGGCTTAGTAACTCTCTTATCGGGACTCACCCTTGGACTGGTAAGATTACACACAGATTCATTGATACTTAACATTCAACATTTGTTGGTTGTTACAATGTTTGTAACAACCATTTCCAGTAGGGATACATTGTGTGCATGTGTTCATATCTCAAAATGTCAAAATGATCTACCTACATTAAACATAAATAAATAAATTATATATATATATATATATATATATATATATATATATATATATATATATATATACACACACACACACACACACACACACACACACACACACACACACACACACACACACACCCCGTGGTGTGAAAAAGTGTTTGGCCCCCCTGTTAAAACTGTGGTTATCACATTTGAATTCAATATATCTAGCCACACCCAGGCCTGATTACTGCCACACCTGTTCACAATCAAGAAATCTCTTAAATAGGACCCGCCTGACAAAGAAAAGTAGACCAAAAGATCCTCAAAAGGTAGACATCTTGCTGAGATCGAAAGAAACTCATAAACAAATGAGAAAGAAAGTAATTGAGATCTATCAGTCAGGAAAAGGTTATAAAGCCATTTCTAAAGCTTTGGGACTCTGGTGAACCACAGTGAGGGCCATTATTCACAAATGGCAAAAACATGGAACAGTGGAGAACCTTCCCAGGAGTAGCCGGCCGACCAAAATTACTCCAAGAGCACAACGACGACTTATCAAAAAGGTCACAAAAGACCCCACAACAACATACAAAGAACTGCAGGCCTCACTTGCCTCAGTTAAGGTCAGTGTTCATGACTCCACCATGATAAAGAGACTGGGCAAAAATTGTCTGCATGGCAGAGTTCCAAGACCAAAACCGCTGCTGAGCAAAAAGAACATAAAGGCTCAACTCAGTTTCGACAGAAAACATCTTGATGATCCCCAAGACTTTTGGGAAAATACTCTGTGGACGGACGAGACAAAAGTTCTTGAAAGGTGTGTGTCTCATTACGTCTGCCGTAAAAGTAACACCACATTTCAGAAAAAGAACATCATAGTAAAATATGGTGGTGGTAGTGTGATGGTCTGGGGCTATTTTGCTGCTTCCGGACCTGCAAGACTTGCTGTGATAAATGGAACCATGAATTCTGCTGTTTACCAAAAAATCCTGAAGAAGAATGTCCGGCCATCTGTTTGTGACCTCAAGCTGAAGTGAACTTGGGTTCTGCAGCAGGACAATGATCCAAAACACACCAGCAAGTCCACCTCTGAATGGCTGAAGAAAAACAAAATTAAGACTTTGGAGTGGCCTAGTCAAAGTCCTGACCTGAATTTTATTGAGATGCTGTGATGACATTAAAAAGGCGGTGTAGGCTCGAAAACCCTCCAGTGTGGCTGAATTACAACAATTCTGCATAGATAAGTGGAACAAAATTCCTCCACAGCGCTGTAACAGACTCATTGCAAGTTATCACAAACGGTGGCCCAACCAGTTATTAGGTTTAGGTGGCAAACACTTTCACACAGGGCCATGTAGTTTTGGATTTTGTTTTCCCCCAATAATAAAAACCTTCATTAAAAAACTGCATGTTCTGTTCACTTATCTTTTACATATATTTAAATTAGTTTGATGATCTGAAACATTAAAGTGTGACAAACATGCAAAAAAAATAAAATAAATCAGGACGGGGCAAACACTTTTTCACACCATTGCATATACATACAATTTTTTATAAAAAAATAATATATATATATATATATATATATATATATATATATATATATATATATATATATAAAATATAATTTATAGGACAGTAAATCTATACCGCTATACATTTGACTACTCTAAAATATATCCAAGTTTCATTTCTATAGTATTGTTCCTTGAGAAGATACTAAAATGGTTGCTAAAATGTGAAGGGTGTACTCACTTTTGTGAGATACTGTGTGTGTAAGCGGTATTTGTACTGAATAATCTTCATTTGGGAAAAGGCTGAATCGCATAAATAAGTGGAGATACTTAGCCTGCTGGAGTTTTGCAGTAGCTCGCACACGTTTGACTGCGCATGAGTAGTGAAATGCCATAGGGAGGATAGATGACAGACTAATATCTACATTTTTAATGGCATGTGATTTACTGATTGTGTTTTGGTAATAATTTCCACTAAAGGGAAATCTCAAACATTTAGAAACAGAAATTGACTTTGATGATATAAAATGGAATTAGACTACTTAATTACTAATATAAATACTGTCACTTTACGACCATTTGGAACACGGTGGGATTTTTCAAACTCCAAGCTTTACAGACTGATGCCAAATGTCTTACTGAAGTGAAGAGGTCGTAAAGACCCTTACTGGAAGTTACTCTATAAGAATAATAAAAAATGTATACAATAACCTGGATTTATCCAGATTTTCTTCACAAAGGTCAATTAACCAAAAGGTTAGGGTTTGATAGATATATTCCCAAATGTGGATTAAAGATTCTACATATACCTAAATGTTATAAGATCTGAGTAAGTTTCTTATGTAACATTCACACCTAGAAATGTTCTCTTTTTCTTGCTGTCTTTTTCCCCACAGGTGCTGGTGTTTTTTGCTGATTTTGTATTTCCATCACGCCGCTTTTCTTCTTCTGCCTACCATCATAGTGAGTGTGTTAAAAAGCATCTCTGGTACCTTAAACGACCAAATGACATTCCTCTGTGTTTTTGGTATATGACTTAAGGATTTGCTGTGTGTTTGAGCAGAGAGGCACGCAATGGAGCAGGCCCGCCTTCGGCAGCAGCTGGAGGAAGAGCAGGAAGCTGATGGAGAAGAAGAGGAGGATGAAGATGAATATGTTGGAAGTGGGGAGAAGTGGAGCAGCGAAGGTGTAAAAGAGGACACTGTGAGGAGGAGAGCAGTGGGAGGAGATGAGGAGGAGGACACCTAGAGACCTGGAGAAGAAGTGTGAATTTGCATCACCAGACCAACCAAATTTCTATGGAAACGCACGCTCATGCCAACTTGGCAGGCCTCCTAATGACATCACTGATGATGTCAGAGTTCTCACTGTGTGTTTGCCCTGTATCCTTCCCTTCAGTTCCACAGTTTCACCCTCTTTTCCTTTTGTGTGTGAGAGAAAGAAGGGAAGGACTGGGAGAGAAAGATGGGAGTAGAAGTGTTGGACAGGGGCCAGGAAAATGTTTGAGATTTTTTTGTTTATGAAATGCTTGCCTTTTAACTGAGCTAATAGTTACCTTCCTGAGCAGAACTTATTTTGAAAAGCATAACATGTTCATTACTCCATTTTGCATTCTTCTCTTCAGTATTTTATTCATTTGATTAGTTTTTATGTCAGATACTTCCTTGTGGTTATCTGAAGTGTGTTAGTATTGGATTCTTATTAGTTATCTTTTATTCATTAGAATGGCTCTAATGCAACTGTGTGATGTTTTGAGTTTTGAGCTGTGGGATGGCACACTAATGCTTTTGCTTTAATGCTAATGAGCCATTCTCCTGGAAAAATCCCATGCTGTAATGTGACTGCAAATAAAGTTGGCTGTTTCCCCTGATATATACAGGATGGTTATTTGATTTCATGTCAATAGAAACTTCTTCTTCTTCTTCTTCTTCTTCTTCTTTCGGCTGCTCCCATTAGGGGTCGCCACAGCGGATCATCCGTCTCCATACCACCCTGTCCTCTACATCTGCCTCTTTTACACCAACTACCTGCATGTCTTCCCTCACCACATCCATGAACCTCCTTCTTGGCCTTCCTCTTTTCCTCCTACCTGGTGGCTCCATCCTCAGCATTCTTCTACCAATATAATTCATGTCCCTCCTCTGCACATGTCCAAACCATCTCAATCTCGCCTCCCTCACCTTGTCACCAAAACATCCTACATGCGCTGTCCCTCTAATAAACTCATTTCTAATCTTATCCATCCTCGTCACTCCCAACGAAAACCTCAACATCTTCAGCTCTGCTACCTCCAGTTCCGCCTCCTGTCTTTTACTCAATGCCACTGTCTCTAATTCATACAACATCGCAGGTCTCACCACAGTCCTATAAACTTTCCCTTTCATTTTTGCAGATACCCTACTATCACAAATCACTCCTGTCACTCTTCTCCACCCACTCCACCCTGCCTGCACACTTTTCTTCACTTCTCTAACACACTCTCCATTACTTTGCACTGTTGACCCCAGGTACCTGAATTCCTCCACCTTCTCCAGCTCTTCTCCCTGCAACTGCACCACTCCACTGCCCTCCCTCTCATTCACACACATGTATTCTGTCTTACTCCTACTGAGTTTCATTCCCCTTCTCTCCAGCGCATATCTCCACCTCTCCAGGCTCTTCTCAACCTGCTCCCTACTCTCACAACAAATCACAATATCATCCGCAAACATCATAGTCCATGGAGACTCCTGTCTGACCTCGTCCGTCAACCTGTCCATCACCACTGCAAACAGGAAAGGGCTCAGGGCCGATCCTTGATGCAGTCCAACCTTCACCCTATACCAGTCTGTCGTACCTACTGCACACTTCACTGCTGTCACACTGTCCTCGTACATGTCCTGCACCACCCTCACATACTTCTCTGACACACCTGACTTCCAAATACAATACCACAACTCCTCTCTTGGCACCCTGTCGTAGGCCTTCTCTAAATCCACAAATACACAATGCAATTCCTTCTGTCCTTCTCTATACTTCTCCATCAACATTCTCAAAGCAAATAAGGCATCTGTGGTGCTCTTCCTTGGCATGAAACCATACTGTTGCTCACAGATAATCACCTCTTCTCTCAGCCTGGCTTCCACTACTCTTTCCCATAACTTCATGGTGTGACTGATCAACTTAATTCCCCTGTAGTTACTGCAGGTCTGCACATTTCCTTTATGCTTAAAGATCGGTACCAGCACACTTCTTCTCCATTCCTCAGGCATCTTCTCACCTTCCAAAATCCTGTTAAACAATCTGGTCAAAAACTCCACTGCCATCTCTCCTAAACATCTCCACGCTTCTACCGGTATGTCATCTGGTCCAACCGACTTTCCACTCTTCATCCTCTTAATCGCTGCTCTCACTTCCTCCTTACTAATACTATCTACATCCTGCTTCACCAACTCCACATCATCCAACCTTCTCTCTCTCTGATTTTCCTCATTCATCAGCTGCTCAAAATACTCCCTCCACCTTCTCAACACACACTCCTCACTAGTCAACACATTTCCCTCTCCATCCTTTACTGCTCTAACTTGCAGTACATCCTTTCCAGCTCGGTCCCTCTGCCTGGCCAATCTGTATAAATCCTTTTCTCCTTCCTTAGTGTCCAACCTCTCATACAGCTCCTCATATGCCTTTTCCTTGGCTTTCGCCACATCCCTCCTAACCTGCTGCCGCATCTCCTTGTACTCCTGCCTACTTTTCTCATCACTCTGTCTATCCCACTTCTGTTTTGCCAACCTCTTTCTCCTTATGCTCTCCTGCACTTCCTCATTCCACCACCACGTCTCCTTGTCTTCCTTTCTATTTCCAGATGTCACACCAAGTACTTTTCTAGCTGCCTCCCTCATCACTCCTGCAGTAGTTGCCCAATCATCCAACACCTCCTTAACACCACTGAGCCTCTCTCTGACCTCTTCCCTGAACCTCACACTACACTCTTCCTCCTTCAGTTTCCACTAACTTATTCTTCTTTCAGTCCTCACTCTCCTCCTCTTCTTCTTCGCCTCCAAAATTATCCTACAGACCACCATTCGATGCTGTCTAGCTACACTGTCCCCTGCCAACACCTTACAGTCTCCAATCTCCTTCAGGTTGCATCTCCTGCATAGAACATAGTCCACCTGTGTGCACCTTCCTCCACTCTTATACGTCACCCTATGATCCTCCTTCTTCTTAAAATAAGTGTTCACCACTGCCATTTCCATCCTTTTAGCAAAATCTACCACCATCTGCCCTTCCACATTCCTCTCCTTAAAACCATACCTACCCATCACCTCCTCGTCACCTCTGTTCCCTTCACCTACATGCCCATTAAAGTCTGCCCCAATCACCAACCGTTCTTTCCTAGGTACACCATCTACCACTTCATCTAATTCACTCCAGAATCTTTCCTTCTCCTCCATCTCACAGCCAACTTGTGGAGCATAGGCACTGATGACATTTATCATCATCCCTTCAACTTCCACCTTCACGATCATCACCCTATCAGAAACTCTCTTCACCTCCACTACACTCTTACTAAACTCTTCCTTCAGAATCACCCCTACACCATTTCTCTTTCCATCCACACCATGATAAAACAGTTTAAATCCACCTCCAATGTTCCTGGCCTTACTCCCTTTCCACTTGGTCTCCTGAACACACAGCATATCTACCTTTCTCCTCTCCATCATATCAGCTACCTCTTTCCCTTTCCCCGTCATAGTACCGACATTTAAAGTACCAACCCGAACCTCCACTCTCCTACACTGCTCCTTTCCCTGCCGTCTCTGTAGACGTCTTCCTCCTCTCCTTCTCCTCCTTCGACCAACAGTAGCCCAATTTCCACCGGTACCCTTTTGGCTAACGATACCTGTGGCGGTCGTTGTTAACCCGGGCCTCGACCGATCCGGTATGAAATTCTCATTTGTGATCCGCATATTTGATTTGGCACATGTTTTACGCTGGATGCCCTTCCTAACGCAACCCTCCCCATTTACCCGGGCTTGGGACCGGCACTAAGAATGCACTGGCTTGTGCCTCCCTAATGGCTGGGTTCATGTCAATAGAAACAGTTTCAATAAATAAATGCATTTTATAAACCCTGATTAGTTTATTAAGCATGCATAAACAGATATCCTGCTGTATACCTGTGAGTCTGTGAAACCTGGATATCTGCCAGGAGTGGTGTGAAGCACCTGCATACCTACTTGGTCTACACCGGATAATCACAATTACTCTATTTAATTCCAGTTTTAGGCTGCCTTTTTTATTATTCATATGATGTGACACCACAAAGTATTTGAAGTTCATAAATACAGAAAATGTCAGTAAAATGCATAACCGTAGTCGTATAAATTTCAGAAAAAACACTGCTTAATAAATGTTTTCATTTCTGATCTAATATCTGACTGGATTTGACTAATTCGAAGCTGTTTCAATAGGTCACACTAACATCCCCATCACAATAACTGAATTCTGTATTCAAGCATCTGGTTTTGAAACAAAAGAAAAAATTAAAATTTCTTTACCATTTCAAGCCCATTGTCCAGGAAAGATCCGCTGCAATGTGACACTGAACAAAGTAAGTTAAAATATTCCCCAAAAATGTACATTCAGAATTCAATATTTTTTCTAACAAAACTAAATAATAATGTGCCCTGTTAAACATAAATAGGAAATACATGCACTATAATAATGAATAATTTTATTTATTCATTTATTTATTCACAGCAAATACAACAGTATAACAATATAACAGTAGTTTTTTTTTTAATTAGTAAAATGCAAACTTGTGGTTGAAATTATACGACGTTGTTGTTTTTTTCTTTATGCTTTGTTTAAAGTATAATTATTTACTCTGGTTTATTTCAGTCAGACTTAAAACCATATCAACATCATAAATCACAAGTTATTATGTAAAAAGACTGTCAATCTGGTCAGCCATCAACAACAAAATAATAAGCTGTATTCAGTTAAGGGGATGGGAATATGATGCTTCAGATAGTGTCTGATTTATTAAATGGACTGAATTATTAATCAACTGATGACTGCAAAGCAGCCATGAGCACATTGTGAGCATCTTCAGCAAGATCATTAAGACAACTCCTCAGTATGTAGCGAATAGTTACAAATGACAGCGGCGCAGCTAACAGAGATCCCAGAAAAGGAATCAAACTAAGCCAGTATTCTGCTGCTGATTCTAAAGTAAAAAGACTTGCATTTGGCAGAAACTTAATAACCAGATCTTTGTTTACATCTTCGGTTATTTCTTCATTTAGAGGACTTTTCAACACAGATTGTAGCTCATCAACTGACTTCCCTGATCTCTCAGACAGTTTCTGTAAAGAGTCTGGGTCCAAACTGAAGGCATTATAATATCTCTTTAGCTCTGTCACCAATATGGTCACATCTACACTGATTGATGCAGCTGCATTTAAGATGGGTATTGGCACAGCTGCAACTGAGGCAGAGAGCAGAGCCAACTTCCAGATGTTTTTCTGCAGTGACTTCTTTTTCCTCTCATTGATCTCTCGAGTGATATTTGGAATTGCCAGCATCAGTACATCTCTCTTGTGCTGGGGAAGTTCCTTCTCTATGGTCTCCTCAAGGTGGTTGAAATCATACAGACTCAGTTCAAAGCAAGAGATCAGGAAGACACTAGGAGACTTTAGACCAATCTCTTCTAGACCTAGAATAAAAAGGGATTTAAAACATTTTAAAATGGCCATTAACCAATACAATGATCTAAAACAGTCAATAATCAAATATCATCATTGTCACCTAAATGTTACTTCCTAATTTTAATGTATTTATAAAAAATATATGTAATGGTATTAAATGAGTTAAAAGTTGACATGAATGAGTTAATGTAATGTGTAATCTTAAAAGTAAACCTTTAATGCAGTTGTTTCGAATTAAATCCAGTGTCTGTTGTTTATTAAAATTCTTCTTTCTTCTCTGAGCCACAATGTTGCTGTCGATCTTTGAGCGAATGAAATAAAACTTCTTTTTCATTTTATTTATTTCTGCTGCCAGATTCACATGGAATTCTCTGAAACGCTCTGATGCGATGATGATGAAAAAATCATATTGTTTAAATTAAACCTGTTTGAGATATTCATCAGCTTTGAATCTGGGGTTCCAATGCCAGGGAGATCCCATAATTTAACATTTGGGAATTTGGGATAAGGGTAAGCAGCAGGTTCTGTAGTTGTCTCAACAACACCAGTTGCTGCAGAACCTTCATCTTCATCCCCTAAACCCCTGAAGGCATTAATAAATGTGGACTTTCCAGATCCAGACTCTCCTGTTACAGCTATATTCAGTTCCACACTGTCTAGCTGTGCAAAGTAATCCTTAATCTTGTCAACAGCTGATGGCAGATCTTCATTGGCTAGTGACATTTTAATGTCTTCAATTTTAGCACGTTCAACGAAGTAAAAGTCATCCATCTAAATAGAAACAAAAATATATTTTTTTAAAAACTCATTGGTGCTCACACATGCACACACTAAATGACCAAAAAGATTGTGGACCAGAATGTCCAAATAATTAGTTTTTTCCCTATCTATTGCTACAAAATTTAAAGCACACAATTGTAAAATGACCATAAATTCTGTAGCATTATACAGTGGTATACCGCTTATCGACCTTAATCCGTTCCTTAAAACCAGTCGAAATGCGAATGTAATTATCCCATAAGAAATAATGGAAAACCAGTTAATCCGTTCCTGACCTCCACCAATACATATTTATTAACACTTTTTGCCCTGTTTTTGGCAGTATTAATACAGGTACATAAATAATACTGTATATAATTGTTATGCAGCGTAATGAGCGGAGGCAAAGCCAGAGCACAGTTCGCTTTGGTTTAACGAAAACATCTAGAGTTTAACACAAAAACACACATGCGCACACACACACACACACGGCAGTCCATAGAATCCCGACAAATGAGAGAGAGATAGCCATGGTATGCCCTGGAGGGGCGAGGTCCACGGGCGAAAGCACGGGAGGAAAAATGTATTCCTGTCAAAATGCGCCTTAAAAAAAAATGCAGCAGGCCTACAAGACATTTGAAGAGAGTAGGCTACAGACAGTGAATATTAATTTTCTTTCACTGGGCTAGTAAGAAGAACGCATGTAGTGGTATATTACAATATAAAATGAGTTATCACAGAAAAAGAGACTCAGCAGCAACACAAAGTTAGCTTGTGTTGGAAAGCTATAGTGTGATGTTTTTGCACTATAATATGAACACAGCATCATACATTTTGGAAGAATTCTTATGTATCTAAGTCAAACTTTAAAGGATGTGGGTTAGCATTTTCACTATCATGGTTCCTAGGTCTTCTGCGTGTTACAATCATATCCTCAGTATGTTTTTATGAAATTGCGTAAATGAGTACACTGGGTTTTATTTTAAGGTTCCATAAAGAGCAATATTTGGGGTTATCGCTGGAAAAGCATCTTATATTTCAGACGGCACTTGACGCACATCCGTTGGCTTTACTTCTCGTGTGTGGAGATCTTCTTCCCGAGACAGGTAACGTAACTTCTCTCTGTTGTTTCACTTGCAAATGTGAAGTTAACTTCCACGTTCCAAGCTAAATCCACGTGAAGTCAGTCTATTAGCAGCTAGCACTTAAGTTAGTTAGCTAATGTAACTTTAGCAGGAGGGAAGGAATTCAAATTCAAATGGCACAAACACTCTCATTTTACAGCTAAACCGTACACTAAAAGTATCTGAAAACATTAGCGGTGTTTAGTTTGATATTTGGAGTTTCGTGAGCCAGTGTTGTGTCAAAGTCTGTTCCCCTATGTTTCCCTTTAGTATAATTTAGGTAAATTATTTTCAGATTCTTATATCTGAATATTTTTTGTTAATGCATCTTGTAGGTCTTAAATGTACATCTTTATGGTCTTAAAATGTCTTAAAAAGGTCTTAAATTTGACTTATTGTAACCTGCATGAACCCTGTACAAAAACATCAAAATAGAGAAGAAAACAAACAAAACAATTAGACAGGCCTGCGAGAAAATAAAATCTAATAAAATAGATTTATAAGCTACAAAAACAATAATAAATGTATTCTCTAGTAATGTGATATACTTGCAATATATTTCTGACAGTTTTATACTAAGACAATAACAATTTCATGTTGCAGGACACTGGGAACTTAGAGGAACTTGAACAAGTCATAATGGCCATTACTGTGACTCCAAAGCCTGGAGCTTCTACAAGCAACAGCCCAAAGAACATTGGGATTGTCATAGAGGGCGTGGAAGTCATCACAGGACTTGGAGATATTGCAAGGGCTTGCTCTGTTCTCCTTTGCTTGACCTATGCACTAAATCTCGATTATCCCAGACAGCTGAAGTACACCTTTGAGGTGTTCCAAAAACTTTTCTTGGAACTGGATGATTCAAAGCTTTCAAACAAAGTCCAGTCCCTCAAGAGCAAACTTCAGGCTTGAAATGAGACTGTATTGCAGTGCAGACTTTTGTGCTACACAATGTTCATCTTCTACAGAGCTTGAGATTTGCACAATTTGAAAGTGCTATGTTTGTAAGTTGGCACTGTTTTGTCCTACGAATGTTGTGACATTTCAATTGTTGTATGTTCAAAGTACAAATGTATTTTACTCTGTTCAATTTGCACTTTTATTATTTATGTTTTGGCACATGCCATTATGGAGTATCAGCATTTTGTCCTTTTCAAAGTTCTGGTTTAAAATGCGTGAGCAAACTTCTGGCTTGAAAATGAGACTGTAGTTGCAGTGTACATGTTTTGCTACACAATGTTTAGCTTCTACAGAGCTTGGGAGTTGCACATCTGAAAGTGCTATGTTTGTAAGTTAGCACTGATTTGGACTCTTATCCCACGAATGTCAGTGAGATATCTAGTTCAAAGTACGAAATGTTTTTTACAAATGACACTTTTCTGCTTTTGTTTTGGTACATGCACCTCTGGAGGTTTTTTCTTCAATATCATTATTGACCCAATTTAGTGGCTAAGTGAGGTGAGAAAGCATGGAATCAGGTTTATGGACACATCACCATTCTGTATGTCATTTATTTTTGTTTTTACAAAATAGTTTAAAGTCAGCATTCTGTCCTTTTCAAATGTCTGGTTTGAAATGCAAGATCCAACTTCTGGCTTCACTGAAAAAACGAACTTTTTGGTGAAGTAAAATATATTAGATTAACCCTAATAATTTCTACATAGTAATATTAACATTTATTGAATACTAGTTTTTCCTAAGTAGAATTGTAAATAAATACACAATTAATTCATTTACAAAATGAACTGTGTGGAACTAGTACGTTTTATTAGATATTTTCTCGTATTATTTTACTTTTTTTATAGTCACTGCACATAGTCCTAAAAATACCAAGTAAATTTTAATCAAAAACTTTAGTGCATTCAAATCTGTGCATTGCGCATGCGCTATTGAAGCCGCCATTACCGTCGTTTTGGATCAGAGGAGGGCTGTTTCACGTGGCTAGCAGTGTTGGGCAACGTTACTTTTAAAAGTAATGCATTACAATATTGAGTTACTCCCCAAAAAAGTTACGTTACTTAGTTACTTTTTATGGAAAGTAATGCGTTATATTAATTTTGCGTTACTTGTATCTGCCATTAAAAAATAAGTTATATTAGGGCAAAAGACGTGTGGGCTGCACACCGGTGATGTGGAGGGAGAACATACCTTTCGCTGTCATCTCGTGCAATTCCGTAAATATGACCTCGTCCTCGTCTACATCATTCTCTGCTTCATCATCAGCTTGAAACATTCTGAACACTTTTACAAAGTTCGCGCTATTATCAGTGACCGTGGCAGTTTATCTTCCCACAAAGAGCAAATGAGCTGTGAGTTTGCTCTCTATCTCCGCTGCGATGGCATCAAACGTGTTTCCCACGGAAAACCTTTATTCTGAGCAGTCAATAGAGCTGCAGTGGTGGAAAGTCGGCAAAAGTTTTCTATATTTCTGTCTCCATTTCCATATATGCAACATTGCAAAATGTTGCATATATTTAACATTACACACACACACACACACACACACACATATCTGTAGTGCTGTGCTTTGCATGCAGATGTTTTTTTTTTTTTAAGTGTTATTTTTTGCAGTTGACAAGAGCTTTTCACCAACACATAATCTACACTAAACCATTATTCCTTTCTCCTTTTCCTCGACTATTTCAAAATAATAAGAATACTTCCATCACAGTAATGTAATGCTCTGGTTTGCCATCTCCGCTTCTGACCAGCTTCTGTTCCCGCGGCTCGCACGTCTGAGTGCGCGATTCTACGTGACTACGTTCATTTTAATTCAGCATTTATTTTTTTATGCAAAATAATTTAACTGAAAAGTAACTCGCATTACTTTTTTTAAAAAAGTAACTCAGATATTAATGTGTAAATGTATAAAGTAACGCACTACTTTACTCGTTACTCCAGAAAAGTAATATTATTACGTAACGCACGTTACTTGTAACGCGTTACCCCCAACACTGGTGGCTAGTTGTATTAAGGTGAGTTATTTTTTACATTTCTTCTGTAATTTACGTCATTTTATAGGTCTGTGAGCATTTTTATAGTTTTTGTTAGGTTATTTCGTTGTATAATACTTTACTTCAGTAAAATAACGTTAATGTTAGGGGTCAACGTTACACTTTTAACGGTAATGAGGCCGAGAACTTTCCATAGCCATTTACCAAGCATCGAGGCTCATACAGAAGTTTGTTTAAAACCAAACACATTTCTGTGGGTCGATGGTGATTTAATGACAAAACAGAAAAATATTTGATGTGAAATTTGCATTCTGTTTTTCTTAACTTTACACGTTATGCAATTAAATTACTAATCAGGCAGATTCCTATAGAAATACTTGATGCTGTGATCCAATTCGTTACATATAAATACGCAATATAAATATATTCACTGAAAAACGTAACCATATTATTTTCTATCATGGTAATGATATTTAAAGTACATGAATTTGATATTAGACATGAATAGATAACACGACACATTAGCCATGTTCAGTGCTGTGTTCAAAATTTGCGGGTTCATAATGTGCTGCAAAGGGCGAGTCGTGAAGTTAGCGCGGATATCATGCTGCACGAGTCGTGCAGTTAGCGCGGATATCATGCTGCACGAGTCATGAAGTTAGCGCGGATATCATGCTGCACGAGTCGTGCAGTTAGCGCGGATATCATGCTGCACGAGTCATGAAGTAAGCGCGGATATCATGCTGCACGAGTCATGAAGTAAGCGCGGATATCATGCTGCACGAGTCGTGAAGTTAGCGCGGATATCATGCTGCACGGTCATGAAGTTAGCGCGGATATCATGCTGCACGAGTCGTGCAGTTAGCGCGGATATCATGCACGAGTCGTGAAGTTAGCGCGGATATCATGCACGAGTCGTGAAGTTAGCGCGGATATCATGCTGCACGAGTCGTGAAATTAGCGCGGATATCATGCACGAGTCGTGAAGTTAAAATAGCCTTGCACAAAAAGACTGCACGTCGGCTGGTAAGCAATCCATAACAGTACACTGTATCACAGTAAAGTTATTGATTTTTTTTATTATGAAAATTCATAAAAATTTAACAAAAAGACATTTCCCCCAAATAAGTGTTGTAGTATAACTATCAGGACATCAGTGATGTGTGAGCTGAATTTGGTGACAGTATTACAGTGAAATGATTGACTTTTTAGTATTCGCTTTTCGGGTTTTGCACTTTGCAGACGGCCCCTTGTAATCTGTCTCTTAAGATGTTCGTACATAGAGACTTATGTATTTTGTCCAACGCGGAGGAAAGCTGATATTGAGGAAAATTGGGTTGTAGCTGCGTTGTGTCTGCCTGTCTACATTACTACGATAAAAAAGAGGTGTTATTTGTGCAATAAGAGCGTTTAGCTCAGGAGACTGCGGTTAAGCCAGCCGCGTCTTGAAAATACACGGTTAAGCCAGCCGCACTTTGTTTAGTGTTGCGCGTCTACTCGTGCACTTACGGTACGGGTGGTGGGAGCGGTCAAAATACACGTGAAGACGCTTCAGAAAGGCGTTTCCGTTATAAAAAAAAGACTCAGTGCATCATGTTCCACATTCAAACACTCACAAAACATTTTTCTTTATAGGTTTGCTCAATCTTTCAAATACTTCTAATTTACAGTGTCCCTGTCTATGACTCAGTTAATTGTCAACTCATTTTACTGTGGAGTTTTGGAGAAAACTAAAGGCAAAATCACTCCATGCATCACTGCATTATCAATCATGTTTCATATTCAAACACTCATAAAACAGTTTTCTTTATAGGTTTGCTCAATCTTTCACAAAATTCCTATTTAGACTCTCACTGTCTATTACTCTCTTAATTTTCAACTCATTTTACTGTGGAGTTTTGGAGAAAACTAAAGGCAAAATCACTCCAAGCATCACTGCATTATCAATCATATTCCATATTCAAACACTCATAATACATTATTCTTTATAGGTTTGTTCAATCTTTTAAATCATTTTTATTAAGGGTGTCCCTGTCTAATATTCCTTCAATTTTCAACTCATTTTACTGTGGAGTTTTGGAGAAAACTAAAGGCAAAATCACTCCAAGTAGCACTGCATTATCAATCATGTTTCATATTCAAACACTCATAAAACATTTTTCTTTATAGGTTTGTTCAATCTTTTAAATCATTCTTATTTACAGTGTCACTGTCTGTTATTCCTTTAAATTTCGACTCATTTTACTGTGGAGTTTTGGAGAAAACTAAAGGCAAAATCACTCTATGCATCACTGCATTATCAATCATGTTTCATATTCAAACACTCATAAAACATTTTTCTTTATAGGTTTGCTCAATCTTACAAATAATTCTTATTTACAGTGTCCCTGTCTATTATTTTCTTAAATTTTAACTCATTTTACTGTGGAGTTTTAGAGAAAAGTAAAGGCAATTATCACTCCAAGCATCACTCATAAAACACAATTCTTTATAGGTTTGTTCAATCTTTTAAATCATTCTTATTAAGGGTGTCCCTGTCTAATATTCCTTTAAATTTCAACTCATTTTACTGTGGAGTTTTTAAGAAAAGTAAAGGCAAAATCACTTAAAACCTCAGGTGCATTTTCAATCATGTTTCATATTCAAACACACATAAAACAGTTTTCTTTATAGGTTTGCTCAATCTTTCAAATTATTATTATTTACATTGTCCCTGTCTATGACTCAGTTAATTTTTAACCCATTTTACTGTGGAGTTTTGGAGAAAACTAACGGCAAAATCACTCCAAACCTCAGGTGCATTTTCAATCATGTCACATATTCAAACACACATAAAACAGTTTTCTTTATAGGTTTGCTCAATCTTTCAAATAATTCTTATTTACAGTGTCCCTGACTGTTATTGTCTTAATTTTCAACTCATTTTACTGTGGAGTTTTGGAGAGAACTAAAGGCAAAATTACTCACAGCATCACTGCATTTTTTATCATGTTTCATATTCAAACGCTCATAAAAACATTTTTCTTTATAGGTTTGCTCAATCATTTAAATAATTTTTATTTAGACTCTCCCTGTCTATTACTCTGTAAAATTTCAACTCATTTTACTGTAGAGTTTTTGAGAAAAGTAAAGCCAAAATTACTCCAAGCATCACTGCATTTTCAAACATGTCACATATTCAAACATTCATTAAACATTTTCCTTTATAGGTTTGCTCAATCTTTTAAATTATTCTAATTATCAGTGTCTCTGTCTATTATTCTTTTAAATTTCAACTCATTTTACTGTGGAGTTTATGAGAAAAGTAAAGGCAAAATTACTCAAAACATCAGGAGCATTTTCAATCATGTTCCATTCAAACACTCATAAAACAGTTTTCTTTATAGGTTTGCTCAATCTTTCAAATAATTTTTATTTAAACTCTCCCGTTCTATTAATCTGTTAAATTTCAACTCATTTTACTGTGGAGTTTTTGAGAAACGTAAAGGCAAAATCACTCTAAACATCAGTGCTTTTTCAATCATGTTCCATATTCATACACTCATAAAACAATTTTCTTTAGAGGTTTGCTTAATCTTTTAAATAATTCTTATTAAAGAACTCCCTGTCTATTATTCCTTTAGATTTTGACTCATTTTACTGTACAGTTCTTAAGAAAAGTAAAGCCAAATTCACTCTATACATCAGTGCATTTTTATCATGTTCCATATTCAAACTCTCATAAAACATTTTTCTTTATAGATTTGTTTAATGATTCAAATAATTCTTATTTATGGTGTCCCTGTTTATTATTCTGCAAAATTTCAAGTAATTTTACTGTACAGTTTTTGAGAAAAAGTAAAGGAAAATCACTCCAAGCATCACTGCATTTTCAATCATCTTCCATTATCAAACACTCAAAAAACAATTTTCTTTATAGGTTTGCTAAATTTTTTTACATTTTTCATATTTAGAGTCTCCCTGTCTATTATAGTCTTAAATTTCAAGTGATTTTACTCCAGAGGTTTTGAGAAAAGTGAAGGCAAATTCACTCCAAACCTCAGTGCATTTTCAATCATGTTCCACATTCACACTAAAGACAGAAACAGACAGAGAGTGAGACAATCTAAATAAGAAAAATTAGATTTAGCAAACCTATAAAGAAACCTTTAAATGAAAATATTAATATTTTATGAGTGTTTGAATGTGGAACAAGATTGAAAATGCACTGAGGTTTGGACTGATTTTGCCTTCACTTTTCTCAAAATCTCTAGAGTAAAATGACTTGACATTTAAGTCTATATTAGAGAGTGAGACCCTAAATAAGAATTATTTGAAAGATTGAGCAAACCTTTAAAGAAAAATGTTTCATGAGTGTTTGAATATGGAACGTGATTGAAAATGCAGTTATGCTTGGAGTGATTTGGCCTTTATTTATTTTTTTATCTCTACAGTAAAATGACTTGAAATTTAATAGAGTAATATAAAGAGACACTATAAATAAGAAAAATGTAAAGAATTAAGCAAACCTATAAAGAACAATTTTCTTCTTTAGTGTTTGAGTGTTTGAATATGGAACATGATTGAAAATGCACCTGAGGTTTTGACTGATTTTGCCTTTACTTTTCTCCAAAACTGCATAGTAAAATGAGTTGAAAATTAACAGAGTAATAGACAGGGACACTGTAAATAAGAATAATTTATAAGATTGAGCAAACCTATAAAAAATTATCTTTTATGAGTGTTTGATATGGAACATGATTGATAATGCAGTGCTACTTGGAGTGATTTTGCCTTAACTTTTCTCCAAAGCTCCACAGTAAAATGAGTTGAAATTTGAAGGAATATTAGACAGGGACACCCTTAATAAAAATGATTTAAAAGATTGAACAAACCTATAAAGAATAATGTATTATGAGTGTTTGAATATGGAATATGATTGAAAATGCAGTGATGCTTGGAGTGATTTTGCCTTTACTTTTCTTAAAAACTCCACAGTAAAATGAGTTGAAATTTAAAGGAAAAATAGAGAGGGACACTGTAAATAAGAATAATATGAAAGATTGAGCAAACCCTTAAAGAAAACTATTTTATGAGTGTTTAAACATGGAACATGATTGATAATGCACCTGAGGTTTTTGAGTGATTTTGCCTTAACTTTTCTCAAAAACTCCACAGTAAAATCATTTGAAACTCAAAGAAGTAATAGAAAGGGACACTGTTAATAAGAATTATTGATAAGATTGAGCAAACCTATAAAGAATTATGTTTTATGAGTGTTTGAATGTGAAACATGATTGATAATTCAGTGATGCTTGGAGTGATTTTGCCATTAGTTTTCTCCAAAACTCCACAGTAAAATGATTTGAAAATTAACAGAGTAATAGACAGGGACACTGTAAATAAGAATAATTTGTAAGATTGAGCAAACCTATAAAGAAAAATGTGTTATGAGTGTTTGAATATGAAACATGGTTGAAAATGCACCTGAGGTTTTGAGTGATTTTGCCTTTACTTTTCTTAAAAACTCCACAGTAAAATGAGTTGAAATTTAAAGGACTAATAGACAGGGACACCCTTAATAAGAATAATTGGAAAGATTGAGCAAACCTATAAAGAATTATGTTTTATAAGTGTTTGAATATGAAACATGATTGATAATGCAGTGATGCTTGGAGTGATTTTGCCTTTAGTTTTCTCCAAAACTCCACAGTAAAATGATTTGAAAATTAACAGAGTAATAGACAGGGACACTGTAAATAAGAATAATTTGAAAGATTGAGCAAACGTATATAGAAAGTTTTTTTTATGAGTGTTCGAATATGGAACGTGATTGAAAATGCAGTTATGCTTGGAGTGATTTTGCCTTTACTTTTCTTAAAAACTCCACAGTAAAATGGGTTAAAAATTAACTGAGTCATAGACAGGGACAATGTAAATAATAATAATTTGAAAGATTGAGCAAACCTATAAAGAAAACTGTTTTATGTGTGTTTGAATATGTGACATGATTGAAAATGCACCTGAGGTTTTGAGTGATTTTGCCTTTACTTTTCTTAAAAACTCTACAGTAAAATGAGTTGAAATTTAACAAAGTAATAGACAGGGACACTCTTAATAAAAATAATTTAAAAGATTAAGCAAACCTATATAGAAATTCTTTTTATTAGTGTTTGAATGTAGAACGTGATTGAAAATGCAGTGATATTTTGAGTGATTTTTGCCTTTACTTTTCTTGAAAACAGTACAGTAAAATTGACTTGAAATTTAAGTCAGTAATAGACAGGGACACTCTAAATAAAAATAATTTGAAAGATTGAGCAAACCTATAAAGAAAACTGTTTTATGAGTGTTTGAATGTGGAACATGATTGAAAATGCACCTGAGGTTTAGAGTGAATTTGCTTTCAGTTTTCTCCAAAACTCCACAGTAAAATGAGTTGAAAATTAAAAGTGTAATAGACAGGGACACTGTAAATAAGAATAATTTGAAATATTGAACAAACCTATAAATAAAAAATTTTTATGAGTGTTTGAATATGAAACATGATAAAAAATGCAGTGATGCTTGCTTTGAGTAATTTTGCCTTTAGTTTTCTCCAAAACTCCACAGTAAAGTGAGTTGAAAATTAAGACAATAACAGTCAGGGACACTGTAAATAAGAATTATTTGAAAGATTGAGCAAACCTATAAAGAATTATGTTTTATGAGTGTTTGAATATGAAACATGATTGATAATGCAGTAATGCTTGGAGTGATTTTGCCTTTAGTTTTCTCCAAAACTCCACAGTAAAATAAGTTGAAATTTAACACAGTTATTTACAGGGACACTGTAAATAAGAATTATTTATAAGATTGAGCAAACCTATAAACAAAAATGTTTTATGAGTGTTTGAATATGAAACATGATTGAAAATGCACCTAAAGTTTTGAGTGATTTTGCCTTTAGTTTTCTCCAAAACTCCACAGTAAAATGATTTGAAAATTAACAGAGTAATAGACAGGGACACTGTAAATAAGAATAATTTGAAAGATTGAGCAAACCTATATAGAAAGTTTTTTTATGTGTGTTTGAATATGGAACGTGATTGAAAATGCAGTGATGCTTGGAGTGATTTTGCCTTTACTTTTCTTAAAAACTCCACAGTAAAATGGGTTAAAAATTAACTGAGTCATAGACAGGGACACTGTAAATTAGATTTATTTGAAAGATTGAGCAAACCTATAAAGAAAAATGTTTTATGAGTGTTTGAATGTGGAACATGACAAATGCACGGAGTCTTTTTTTTATAACGGAAACGCCTTTCTGAAGCGTCTTCACATGTATTTTGACCGCTCCCACCACCCGTACCGTAAGTGCACGAGTAGACGCGCAACACTAAACAAAGTGCGGCTGGCTTAACCGTGTATTTTCAAGACGCGGCTGGCTTAACCGCAGTCTCAGGAGCTATTGACTCGGGAAACTCGAATCTGTGAATATGCGGCCAACTTTACTTAAGTTAATAAAGCTGCTCCGCGCATTTTAAATTCAATTTAAAAAAGCTTGTTTTGTGGATTGTTGTTGTATGGATACTAAGTAAGACAATGGATGATCATCGATTAACATAACATGTCGAGAATAAAAAGCAGTATGGAAAAGTGTTTCATTTTAATAATTCAGGGCTCTCAAGTATCACGCATTTCGGTCACTGGGGGTTGGAAATGTCACTCTTGTCTGTCTTCAAAACTTGAGAGCCCTGATAATTTAAAAAAGAGAAAAAAGTTGTTACATACAGTTGTGCACAGTACAGTATGGTGATGTCATTGATGTATGATTTAGCGGTGTCAGAATACGGCTTGGATTTAAGGCGAATATTTTACTCTGTAGTTTAATGTATTATAATTAATTCTGTTGTTTTAATAGAACACATTTTGTCTGTTTATTTACAGGGTTACTAGATCTCAGACCCCTGACCTTCAGCACTGTTGTCTGGTGTGTCATTAAGGAGAAACAGTAGGCTTCTAATGTCATGTCTTGGCCATGCATATATTGCAAATTTGAGACATCAAAACGTGTAGAGCTTTTAAAGCATTATAGATTAAAACATCCACACACTGGTCAAGGCTGGTCAGTGCCCTGTTTGTACTCGGATTGTCCATGCTCATTTAGAGGTTGGGGGCCACTTCGTGCACATTTGACTAGGCACCACACACAAACAGAACAGTTAAGGCAAACTGTTTAATTTTCATGTCTTGTGTGTAATTTGTTTAGTTGTTACACAGAGAGGCAGTATTTTGAACACCTTGGTGTTTATCTGAAAAAGCACAAAACTGTTCATTGTGTTTTTACAGATTGTGACTACAGTACCTATATATATATATATATATATATATATATATATATATATATATATATATATATATATATATTCAACTTTTGCTTCACATAAAAGTAGGAAGCACAATCCTCACTGCCTTGAAGATTTTACAAATACAGTATTTCAGACATACTCAAATCAGACAATAGAATATAGTAGTTTGTTAGATGAAAGTGATGTTAGTTTTAATGATGCACTTGTAGAAGAGAGTGAAGATTTGGGTGAAGTCATTGTTGATCAGCTTGGTTCCTTATTGCTTAAATTAAGTTGCATCTTTAATATGCCTAGTAAATGTATAGATGAAATTGTAGGGGAACTTCAGTTTATTTCTTGTACAACATCTGCACCTGTAATCAAAGACATTGTCAACAACACATTAAAAAAGCATAACTGCAGTGTAGAAGAGCTGGTCATGACACATCTAGTAAATAATATTTGCAAGTTAAATCCTTTTAGTGCTGCATTCAGTGAGAAAGGTCCTCTCGGCACAGCACATAATCGAAATCGGTATCTAAAGGAACATTTCTCTATCATTGAGCCAGTGGAGTATATACTTGATGCGAAAGAGGGAAGGACAATCCAGTATGTACCAATTTTGCAGTCTTTGTCAGAAATTCTAAAAAACTGTGGCATTCAGGATAAGCTGTTCAAAAGTGCAAGACACTGTGGTTCATGTCAGTATGCCAGTTTTCATGATGGTTCCAATTTCAAGAAAAATTAATTTCTATCTGGTGAGAAGGTAAGACTTTCACTTTTATTGTACTGTGATGATTTTGAAATTTGTAACCCTTTAGGAACTTTTAGCAAGAAGCACAAGGTAACAGGAGTCTACTGGGTGTTGGCTGACATTTCATCTGTATTAAGGTCTATCATCAATTTACTTGAGTATCTTGTGCAAGGCAGATGATGTTAAGAAATTTGGCTATTCTGCAGTGCTAGAGCCATTGTTAAGGGATTTGAAAAGCTTGGAAGAGGATGGAATTTTTGTGCTTCACTTAGGAAAAGTAATAAAAGGCACAGTATATTCTGTGATTGCTGATAACCTTGGTGCTCACTTACTTGGAGGTTTTGTTGAAAGTTTTAGTGGGTCACATGTTTGCAGATTTTGTTTTGGAGACCGGTCACAATTTTAATAACTTGAAATAAGGACAGGAGGATTTCCTTGTAGAACAAAACAGCAATATCAGTTGGATGTCGATGCAGCATTAGTGAGTAACAACCATAGACACGGAGTTAAAACGCATTGTGCGGTTAGTCAAAAATTAAGTTATTTTAATGTGACAACCGGTTACCCACCTGATGCACTGCACGATTTATCTGAAGGTATTGTACCTCTAGAATTGGCCTTGTGTTTAAATATCTTGATTAAGAAAAAATATCTCTCTTTTAAAGAGCTCAACAGAATCATCAAGCATTTTCCATAAAAGTTGAAAGACAGGACAAATTGTCCCCAAGCAATACCAACAACCTTTGCCTCTCGTAAAACCATTGGCGGTAACGCACACGAAAACTGGTGCCTACTGAGGTTGCTTCCACTTATGATTGCGCACAAAGTACCAGAAGTGGAGCAGGCATGGCAGTTGTTGATGTGCCTCAAAGATGTTGTTGAGTTGGCTGTGTCACCTGTGTTCACAGATGAAAGCATAGGTTGCCTAGACAGCCTGATTGCAGACCACAGATGTAGATTTCGCAGTGTTTTTCCAGAAGAGATATTGATTCCAAAACACCATTTTGTAGAGCATTACCCACAGCTCATTAAAGCAGTTGGCCCATTAGTGTCTTTATGGACAATGAGGTTTGAATCAAAGCACCGTTTCTTTAAGAAGATAGTAAGACAAACTGCCAGTTTTCGTAATATTTTGAAGTCCATTGCAAAAAAAACACCAGTCGTTGATTGCATACCATCTTTACACTTTAAATGAAAAAAAAGGTCTCTTTGTTAAAGACCTCAAGACTTCCAGTAGAGGTGGTAAATGAGAGTATGCAAGATTTTCTGTCACAGAAATTTCCTATGGAGACTGTTGTTAATTTGACTAAAACTGCAGAATGTCAAGGCACCAGTTATGCTACTGGCATGATTTTGGTATATGGCACCACTGGTGGGTTGCCTGACTTTGCTGAGATTGTACAAATCATTGTTCATGACTGCTTGGTCTTTGTAGTCAAACTGCAAAGTGCATGGTACTGTGAGCATTTTCGATGCTTTAAGTTAGAGTCCACAGGCATAGTCAAGGTAATTAAGCAGTCACAACTCACTGACACATACCCACTGTCTGCTTATACAGTAGATAGTGATCGAATGGTTTCTCTAAAACACTACATCTGCTGTTCAAACTAGGTAATTTTAGAAGGGCTTGTGTTATGTGACACCTTTTCAAGACTTGTGTATTTCTGATTAGGGCTGCACGACATGAAATGAAAATGTGAACTTGCTAAATGATACAATATGCAATGAGAAAATGATTAAAATTTGTTAAAAATGTTGGCTTTAAGATTGAATTATAATTAGATATTTAAAAAAATTAAATAACTTGCATATACATGGACATTACTTCTAGAAAAAGCAAGCACCTCTCAGTCTTGTCAGTCTCTTATCTTTCTGCCTAAATTTTTTTAAGGATTACAATCAGTTATTTCAAATCATTGCAATAATTTGTTCATTTAGATATATCTTGCAGCACTATTAAAATTTAAGCATGTTATAATCTACATACACTTTTAATGTTTGTGGATTTGTTCAAAAACCTACTTTTTTATGTATTTTTTTAAACTTCTCTTTCAGTTCTGCTTGCCAAACACTATGTCTGCCTGCACTCATAACTATGTGTTATCATTGATGAGACTGCAGTTCACAAGTTAACCCTACCAGATGGAATACCTAGTACAGTTGAGGAACTTTTGGCAGCTGCACAGGATCATTTTCAACTCCAAGGGAGTTTTAGTGTTATGTATATGGACAAAGATTTTGAAAACCAATTCTTCACTCTGATATCAACAGATTTGGTTAAGGACAAAGACACAATCAAGCTAGTCAAAATAGAACATTCTGTTATTCTGACATCGACTCCCATTAATGAAGCTGCCGATAACTCCCCTCCACTCTCGCTGAACAATTCTTTTCAGGATGAAAGTTCTTTTGTTAGTTCATCTGACACCATTATTTTACAACCGTCCCCAGTGTGTTGATCAGAAGTTTGGCCAACTAATTTTGTGATACCCACCTTTCCATATGATGTTGAAACAATCCTTCAAAAGGCAAATGATGATTTTAAAAGTAAATGGTACATGCCTTCACAATTCAAGCATCAACTCCAATGTGCTTGAGAAGCTTGCAGAACAAATATTTTTAGCTACATTGCCTATCCCACCGGGCTTTAAATCCTGGCCGTTGAAGAAGCTCTGTTAAACAAGCATCCGTGCCTGAAGGAGCCTGGCACTTCATTTTCAGGTATGTACGGGTGGCAGCATCATAAGTATAAGATGGCCAATTACCGTTCCAAATTGAGAAAGCGTGAAATACCTTGTCCTAAAGTTAACATCAACTCCTTAAGAAATAAATTACCTGGTGAGAAAAATCCTGCCAAAAACTGCAAAAGACCAAGGAAAGCGGAGGTGAATTACCTCCCGCCGCATCCAAGTGGAGAAACAGAAGACAGCCTTGAAGTAGAGCGGCAGGAGCTCCTCAATAAGGTGAAGAAAAAGAACAACTTTAATGTGATAAAAGAAAAAATTGGCCAAAACATTCTCCTATCGAAGGCTTGAGGTTGTGAGTGGTTGTCCTGCTGTTGAGGATTTTAAAAAGAGATTGCCTGCCATATTTTGTGAAGCTGAGGTATGTAAATCTAACCCCTGAAATGTTACCCCTTAAATGTTGCGGCAGTAACAATAACTTGATTATTCATATCTTTTCAGGTGAAAGAGGAATTTAGAAGAATATCTACTTATAAGAATAACTAACTTCTCTGGAGCAGCGCTTCATGTATAAACTTGATCTCTGCACACCAAAACCTATTGCCCTGATGAAGCTTAAGAGAGGCATTGCAGGGACAAAGCTGAGGCTGTACTTGGACAAACTGAGTCAGGTATGTTTTTTTTAATTGTTCACTTTATTCAGGATAATTTGTGTACTGTCTCACACACACTGTGCAGCATCAATCCTCACTCTCATTAGTCCACTTATTAAATTTTATTAATATACAGTGGAACCTGGTTATCTCGCCCTCGGTTACCTCGACAACCCTATTAAGTCGACGTTTTTGAAGTGGAACCGCCAAATTCTCGCTTTTTCTTAGCATTTTTTATCGGTTATGTCGACTTTTTTTATGTCGCGGAACCCTAATATCTCGAGCACAAGGGGGGAAAAATTAGAAATTTTAACGTCAGTTATGTCGATCGGCACTGTGCAGCCGCAGAAGAACTCGCGGAAGTGTCGGAAAAATCAAACCTTACAGATGCTACAGGTGTTGCATTGTATACTGGTGAATCTCTGCTGTTAGTAAGTGCACATATGCATTTTTTTGTTAAATGTTATGCGATGAACGGGAGCGCGGCGCTCCCGGCTTCAACTCCTTATCGTCGCTCCTTACTGAGAGAGCCGTGCTCCTTACCTAGCACGCGCGCGAGCAGGGTAAGGAGCACGGCTCTCTCAGCAAGGAGTTGAAGCCAGGAGCTTCAGAGAAAGCGGCCGAGAAAGCACCTGCCACGCCCCCTTCGGCCGTTCACGTTTGAGACTTTTCTGTCCCTCGTTTTTGGTTTCGGGTTCGGTTTTGGATCTTCCGGGGTTTTTTTCCGGCTTCGCGCTGTGCCGCCGGTCGCGGTATTTTTGAATTTCCCTATTTTTCCATTCACAAACTCTCTCTCTCTCTCTCTCTCTCTCTCTCTCTCTCTCTCTCGCTCGGCGTATCTCCCCCTCGGCATCGCGGACGTAAGTTTTTTCGGACACTTTGCTTTGTGTGTTTGTGCGGATTACTTCAGCCTGATGGTCAAAAGTTTTCAGAAACTTAGTTACTGTTTATTTTTCTTTTTTTCCCACATGTGGACTAAATGTGAGACGGCACTGTGCAGCCGCTGTTTTTTTTTTTTTTTTTGAGCGATCTGTGTGTTTATAATGTTGGAGAATATAATAAAGGTTTGTATGGAGAATGGACGGTGGTTTGTATTGTATACTGGTAAATCTCTGCTGTTAGTAGGTGCACTTATGCCTTTTGTTGTTAACAAACGTATGTACATTTTTATAGCATGCCTTCATCAAACAAATCGCTGCAACGCTGTTGTGTAAAAACCCTCCAAAAACACGTGCATGCACATTCTCATTTATTAACGCACATCATGTACATAAAGAAATTTCAAGCACGTTAATATACTGCCGCCATTTTGATTTTCGTTTAACCTCGATCATCGGTTACCTCGATGCTTTTTGGCGACCCCCTAGGACATCGACATAACCGGGTTCCACTGTAGTACTTTATACAATACACAGGCTGTTTACACTTTGTATTAAGATGTGTTACATATTGTACGGTGTACACCCTGAGCTCTTTATAAGCAAGGAGTGTTTATGGGAGTTTCTTAGTGTCGCACCGTGCATTGTTTATTTCACATGGTTTTTAAGAAAACTACAATGACAAATTTATATTCAAGCCCCCAAAGTGGCTAGAAGGAGTAGCTGTCTTACCCGCCACTACTGAAATCTACCGCCATTTGTTGACGGGTGTTGATGTCAAGCCCTGCGGACAGTGTTCTGGATGTTATGACTGACACATGCTTCGAGTAGTGACAGTCCCCTTCTGAAGATCACTGGGTATTTAAATTATAAAAGAAAGCATTGTGCTTTTTCGTCAACTTTCAAAAATCTGGCCTGGATACATAAAAAATGGTGACTCCAAAAACCGTGGGATGAACCTAAAAGTGATAAAGTAAAACTAAAGGGCTAATGTAAGAGCAGGAAATATTCATCTTTAGATAGAACAAAGTACTTGATGTCTCATTATGTGATTGACCTTGCAGTATAATTATTGCAGTATAAAAAATTAATTAAGTCTGCATGCTAAACAACACTGCTTAGTTACAGTACTGTGCAAAAGTCTTGTGTGCTAGTATTTTACCCCCAAAAGAGGTTTTAAGCCAGTTAAGTTTTTCCTTTGCTGTATTGTACCAGTAAGAATTTTCAGCTTACATTTTTAAACCTTCATTTTGTCATTATTTGTAATAATCCAGTTAGATTTTTGTATGCACAAGGAGTCTGACAACAGCCGGTGCTACACACCTGATCTCATCATCATCAAATTATTATTAGTATTATTACATGAAAACTGAGACAAACTAAATTCAGAAGAACTTAACTGGCTTAAAACCTCTTTTGGGGGTAAAAATACTAGCATGCCTAAGACTTTTGCACAGTTCAGTATGTGTTGACAACATTATTCTCTTCACAGAACCAAAGCATTGAGGTGAGGCGTGAAGCTATTATCCGGAGCCTCATACTGTACCTTGGCGAAAAAGAAGAGGAGCTTTTTGAAGAATGCCTGGTAAATCTTTCTTGTAATATAACATTTTTAAATTGTGTTACCATAGAGTTAAGACTGAACTGAAATAAGAGGCACATAAATTCTTAATCTAATGCCATGTTCTACTAAACTATTTGAGGGTTGTTTTACCAGTACAAACCAAGTAATATTTCTTGTTAATTATATGCAGGAGGACAGTCGCAGTGACACCATGCAACACATCCTTAAGATTCTGGTGGTCTATGGAGCTGGTGTGGAGGATTCAGTGGATGTATCCATTATTCTCGAAGGCCAGGAGATCCTACCAGGATGTCACAACGTAGCTAAAGCTTGTGCACTACTTATGGGGTTGATTTATGCCCTCAACCTTGCATACCCCAAAGCCCTGCACTATACTTTTGAGGTGTTTCAAAAACTTTTTCTAGAACTGGATGGGATTAAGTTGTCCTCTAAAGTTCAAACTTTAAAGTCCAAGCTGCTGACTTAGTGTGTTTGTGATGGCAATTTCTGCACATTATTGGATGAAATTACAACACCCCAACTCAGTGTTTCATCCTGCATGTTCTGGTGAACCCTTTTCATAAATAATTATTTTGGGTTGTTCTGTTGTTTTGAAATTGTTTCCTGCACTTTGGTACATAATTTGTACTTTTGCCATTTGTACTAAATTGATCTTTAGTAGCGTTTTCAGTTTTATGCCTTATAACCACCTGGTCTTACTGTCACCAAGAGAGACCAGACTTTAGAAGCATCTATGTGTTTATACTGTGTGTTTTGAATTTACTTTATAAAAGGCAAATAGTGGTGGGAATATGTTTTGTTAAAGTTATAATTTTTTGCCAGTTTTCATTTACTGTTATCTAGAGCGTTTAACATCTTTAATAAACATATTTAACATCTGTTTTATGCTAAATGTTTTGATACCGTTGGGAAAAAATAACAAGAAGCATTACATTTATTTGGTACATTAAATGTAATATCATTACATTTATTTGGTACATTTATTTGGTAATATCATTATTATTAATAATGTTTACTTAATTATTACTACAAAAGAAAATAAAAAACAGTGAATGCAATTTACCCTAAAAAAGTAAATAGGATTTATTAAATATTTCTAGTACAGCAATGCTACACACTTTGAAAATATCAAATAGAATTTACCTAAATAATTCAAATAAATCTAACTTCTAAAATAAAAATAATTAAGTAACATTTACTTATTGTTTTACCAAACATTTCATGAATTATTAAATAGATTTGAATTGATTTTGCTAGATAATTAATACTTGAAATTAGGCAGTAAATGTTACTTAAAAGGTTTTTTTTTTTTTAGTAAATTGTACAAGTTCGTTTTTTCAGTGTTGAAATGAGACTGGTTGCAGTGTACAATGATGTGCTACAATGTGTCTAAAGCACAAAAGTGAATAAAATTGTTAATAAAATTCTTATTTGAGTATTTAAGTTCTGTACTTTCTATATTATTCATAAGAAAGGAATATTTAGATTTAATTAATTGCATTGATTAAATTCACATCAATGTGCAGATTAATGTAGATGATTATTTAATTATGATATGTAGAATTAAATTAATTTTTATTAGTACTATTTAGACATTAGGGAGTTTATCTTTTTAAAATCTACTCAATATTTTTGTTTAGGTTATAATTAATTCTGTACTGTTTTCTATTAAAATCCACTCATTTCAAATGAATAACTATTAAGGGTCTCATTTAATTAATATTTACTCAATACCAAACCTTGTGAAATTTAAATATTAATATTGCTTGTAATCTGTTGCCTCATTTTTATTGAGTAGATTAAATTGTTTTTTATTAATGCCAAAAGAACAAGAGGTATTACATATTCATGTTAAATTAACACTTACTTACAGAGAGAAAATAAATAAATAAAGGTAATAATAAAAAATAATAATAAATAAACAAAACACTGTATATTAAAAAGAAAATGACATACATTTCAAAGTTTTCAGAGCAGTACATATTTTGAGTGCTTTTTGTTAGTTTTGTTAGAAAAAAACACTTTCGTTTTTCAAGGCTGAAAAAATATTTCATATTTTTTCCCCTTTTTCTAGCCATTTAAGCCTAGTTCTGATAAATGCCCCCCTAGATTTATCCTCATACATTTTATCTAATTCAAATTGCAAAAAATCTAATTTTTGTAAATCACAATCAGTGAAAGCTTCCTTTTTTTCTATATAAACTAAAAATATCTTTAATAATAAATTTTTCTTTAATTTTTTTTTATTTTTTGATTGAAGTTGATCCTTCATTGATAAATGCGGTTCTAATGTCAAACTTCAATAATTCCCAATACTTTCCGTACGTTTTTTCTAAATCACATTAAACACAGTATTTGAAATCACCTCCCCAAATAACCTGGCTGAAGTATATAGAGCAATGAAATGCTGTATCCTAGATTCAATTTCCGAAAAAAAATTACTGTTGTTTTTATTGTTAGGTTATGTTTTATTGTTATTAGTGGCATAACAATCGACTAACACAAATTGCTCATTATCTTTATCTAACACAAGTAATATCCATCTACCACCATCTTTTTCGCCGTGTAATATTTGCCCTGTAAATTTATCTTGTAAAATAGCGACCCCTACTGAGCGGTTGCTGCCAAATGACAACCAAATCTCTTTTCCCCACTGATTTTTCCAAAACCCAACATCTGAAGGACATGCATGCGTTTCCTGAATTAAACAAAAATCAACTAATTTCTCTTTGCAATACAAAAATAAAGCTTTTTTCCTGACGATATCACGAATACCTCTGGCATTGATAGAAAATAAAGAAAAAGACATAAATGTTTAAACGATTAGTTAAAAAAAAAAGCCCTCCCTCCGCTGAAATATGCATTTTTGCCTTCTTTCCTTGCTCTCTCCACAGTCGGCCAAAGTCGATTCCGTGCTCCTCTGTCAAAAGCAGTCAGGTCCTCCTTAAACCTTAAACCTCCTTCGTGAATAGTTACTCGTTGTTCTTTGAGTCTCTCCAAATTAAATCTCTAGCTGTACGAGAAATTAATTTTATAATCACCGGTCTTGGTTTCACTTTTCTGTCCACATCCGAGGTTTTAAGTCGGCCCTGACGGTGTGCCACATCCAAACCTACTCCTACAATATGTTTTATTGAGTAGATATGGTGTATCTTTTCTTACAGTGCACATGACATCACTAGTGACCTCACAGATGTTTTAGTGGCTAAATAAGAAAATCTTCACATCTTTGAAACAAAATATAATGAAAAGTATTAGACTGTAAATGAAAGATAAGATTTAAGACTACACATGCAGGCCAATTTCCTCTAAGTAAGTGCACCCTTTAAATGTTTACCAGAGTGTCTATATTGTTCATCATTCTTTGTGAAATTCAATATTTTGTCAAAAAACATTCAGTACAAATACAATTTCACTTCCTAGCATATATCACAGCCTTCAAACATGGCCCCAGGGACTGCTCACTATTACTGCTTACCAATCACAGAGTAAGAATTTCACTGTATAGTGTAACAGGCTGTTTCCACTACACATGACATGCTATAATAACCCAATAATAGCGTCCATGAGCCAGTGGGACAGGCGCTGTCGGGAAACAGGTCTTCCCTTACGAGAATCAGCCCATGAAACAAACAGCTGATTACTCCGTCTCAATCCCTTCGTCCTGTCCACATAGTGACGCAATGCACAGACATGGTACAGACAGTGCATCCGCTCCTCCTCCGCTGAGGAGAAAGAAGGCGGATGAAAAAACAGTAAATCCACCTGTCTGCAGTCGAAAGCTGACTCGCTCACCTTGGGGACAAATGCCGGATTAGTCTTGAGAGTCACTCGCGAGAAATCCATAGCATCTGCATACAGGAGTTATGAACCGACAAAGAATGAAGTTTACTAACCCACTTCGTGGTAGAAAGAGCCAACAACAAAGCAACCTTCAGACCAAACCAATTCAAACCAATGCTCTCTACCAGCTCAACAGGAGGCTGAGAGAGCGCGCTAAGGACCACTGACAGATCCCACGGCGGAACCAGCGCCATTGAAAATGTGTTCAGGCGCCGCGCTCCCTTCATAAACCTGCACACAAGCGGGTGATGACCAAATAGTATTTCCGTCAATCCCTACTTGGCATGCAGAAACAGCGGCGAGGTAAACCTTAACAGTTGAAAACGCCCTGCCCTTATCTAAAAGTTCTTGCAAAAAAGCACAACACCTCTGCCACAGAACAGTGAAAAGGGACAATCTGCATTTAAGCGCACCATAGCTCAAATACACTCCATTTCCTCTCAAAAGCAGAGCATGACCCATCCACCGTGAAACTAGATTGCACTGCTGGCGCATATTCGCCACCGCAGCCCCGAAAAGGGCTTTCAGCTCTACCGGGGCGTCAAGAAACTCTACTGTCTCTTATAAGCCTGTCAAAGCCAACCATAGGGCTCATAGGGAAATCCCGGGGGGGATCGCACTCTATTACATGTATTCTCTATTATATCAAAAACATATGTATGTATAACTAAAATAATTGTGTAAGTAGGAAAAAAACCCCGCAAAACTGCATTTAGAAACAGTTGAGTTCCCCCCTCCCCTTCCTCACAGTGGTTTGACCCACTGCCTGCTTTCCCAGTTCATCTCACCTTCTCTACACACACGAGTCAGGTGTCAGGCTCAATTAATGTTCAACTACATTAACTAGGGGATTTTATTCACTTTAAATAAAGCGATTCTCTTCAATCTAGTTGATGCAGACTCATTCATAAATTAGTTGCGGCAAAAATGCTGATTACCGATGTAATTTTCCATGAATCTGCTCTATTAGCGATTAAAATATGACTTATCTAGTAAACTTTAGCTTGTTTACAATCGCTTGTAGCATAGTGCACTGACACTAACACACCAAAGCAGTTTCCCATGCAGTGTTTTATTTGGGACGACTTGGTATAATGTTAATTTAACATTAACGCCCACAATGAGCACACTGCAAAAAGAGATGTGTTAAAAATGACACGTTGTGTAGAAATTTAACACATGTATTGAGTGTGCTCAGGGACAACACATGTTGTGTTGAATTTAACACAATAGATGTGTAAGCCATTTTAACACACAAATTGTGTCAGGTAATTAAACACAGAAATGTGTCATTTTAACACATTAAGTGTTGATAAAATGCCAGAAATAAGTGTTGATAAAATATCCAGAAACTACTGATTAATGTGTTAACATTAAAACATTAAACACACCGCCAAGATTTTGTAATTCTAAAACATTCCAGCAAAACAGACAAGTCGCAAGAATATTAGGCATTTAATCAAATGTAAATAACAAATAATACATTTCATCAACTTTACATTTCAGCCTAAATGTACATTAAGAAACCAGCTAGTCAAGTTAAACACTTGAGCACGTTAAAATTGACAGTTTAACCAGCAACATGACAACAACATCATAACAGATCATAGGCTAGCTGTCGTCAGGCAATCAAACATTTTTAGAATAACATTTTTTAATGTAATGTGTAACAGGACTGAATGCATCTAAAAATTATACACTTCAGCATATAATAAGAAAACATTTAAAATCAGACATGTCTGACAACAGTGACAGATGACATTCTAGAGAAATTTAATAATCTTGTATCTTGGGTTGATATACAATTCATCTGTACCAAAACTCAACATTATATCTAAAGGTCTTGCATCGGCTGCACTGGTCAGGTTGATCATTTCATATTCTTTAGTTTGCTCTACCACAAATGCATAAAAATGGTCATCAAAGTATTTGACTTTTAGAATTCGTACAAACATAAGAATTGATACATTATCAGCCTGTGGGATAATGTGAATAATTTCACCAAACACAGGCTCTCCTGTACAGTTGATCTTAAGAGGCAGCACAGAGCCAGTTCTGTAAGTATGGCCATGCGCACTAACAGTGTGAGTGACATATATGGTGCTGTTCAAAGTCAAGTCATCAGAGGTTGTTATGAGATTGTCCAGTACAGCATCAGCTTGCTTCAAAGAGCTGATGGTAATAAGGTATGCATTTGTAACGCTCATTTTCATAGAAAAAGGGTCACCGAACTTGAAATTATACATTTCCTGAACTTGATGTTTGTAACTCAGCGTTTTAGAGATATTTTTGTAGTTTCCAACCACACGAGCATGTCTTTTTAATGGATTATGATTTGCCTCAAATCTCATACACCATAGATGAGAAAGAGGTCCGAACATAACCATCATCCTCGGATAATGGGTCATAAAATGGTGTTTGGGAATCAGATTTCGATCATAGAGCTTCTTAAATAAAGTGTGGTGCTCTACAATGAGTTCTTTGAGAAATACAGCAAGCCCATCAGTAACAACAGGAGCAAAAACAATGCTGCATATTTCCCTCAGTAGAATGAATAGATGCCAGTGTGGACTTTTCTCATCAACAAGATCACCAACTAAAAAGGGCAAAACTTGCAAAAGGCACCACATTTGTGATGCAGTCTGTTTTACCGTATTGTCAGAGTTTCTCAAATTCAGAATAACGCTCACAAATTTTTCTTTTGGCTTCACAAGATCAAAGTTCTCTGAAAAGTATTTTTTCATTTTGAAAGGCGTGTCTACATCTTTAAACACATGTTTAGCATTTTCAAACTCGCTCATCAGTGCCTGAACAGACTCATTGTCAAGTGGTACCTGTAAATTATTCAGCAATGTAGTTGTTGAATGTTGTAGATTTTCTATAGTCCTTTCTAGTACCTCTTGTGTACAAGTAACACTTCTTGTTATATCCATTAAAGTTGTATTAGATGAAGAATACATTTTAGCCAAAAACGTGCCAACACAGTCAGGAGGAACGGCAGTTTTAAATGGAACTGAGTCTGATTCTGGAGTTTCCATAATATTTGATTCCCCTGTCTCAGACATATCCAATGAAATGTGGTCACTGGCTTGAAACGACACATCGTCCATTGTTGTGGTGGACTGGTGGTCTCTATGAAGATGTTTGGTAAATGAGTTGAAGTTATGGTATGTCCTTGGGCAGCCATCTTGGCTGCAGATAATTGTCAGGTCCTGTCCATCTGATAATGCATGTACTTCACGTAGATGCCAAATTAGTTTATTTATTTTTGTTGATACTGGTTGTAAGCACTTTGGACACATGTACATTTTCAGGAATTACTGTGCGGCTTGAAGTTTTGAAATAAGTTCTAGTACCTTGGCTTTCCTGTTGGTCGAAATGGTCACATCGTAGATATATTCAAAGAAAGTAAACACGGAGCTCAGCTGTGGTGGATAGGCCACATTGCACACCCAGTACAGCTTGAAGAGCTTATCCACAGCACATGTCAGGCTCTCACTTGCAGGTATGGTCACTCTGTCGTTTCTCGCGATGATTATGTATTGTCGTGTAGTACTCTTCAGACTGCCGATGCAGATGAGTTGTGGTTGAGTCTTTGGTGTCTCTGAGTTGCTGCAGAGGGATGCAATGCTGGTTCCAGCTTTGGAGATGAGAAAAAAGAGAGTTCAGAGAGCAAAAATAAAGATAAGTCAAGAAATTTAAGCTATAACGGATCATTACATAAAAAAATGTCCTTTATGAAACATACCGGTAAAAAATCAAGTAGGAATGAAATTGCACATTTAACACTGCAGCGACTCCCAGGTAATGGTGGGAGAAGATGTGTGAGAACAACTAGTGCCGTGTAGCACTTCTCATCTGAAAATTAAATAAGAACAGATAAGAGGTACAATAAATATTTTCAAGTGTAGGATTAAGGCTGGCTCTTGCTAGTCACCCACAAAGAAAAATCAATGGGGCCATGTTCCTGTGTAGGTCCTGTTCTGTGTTTTTAGGCAAGTCGAACAGTAATGAAATACGGACAGGGCCTAAAATTAACACTCACCAAGTGCTCGAAGAATGCTTACATTACAATGTTGTGTGAATAATGTGAACAAATGTGAGTGACGCTTGGGACAGCTGACAGGCCAGCACAGTGTCAACATGAAAGTTTAAGCCAAGTCAATTTAAATTTAAGCACAAGAAGACAGAGATGTGTTCACAATGTGTTACCCACACACTGTGTAGGAAGTTTAAACATCCTATATGACAGAGAATATTCATTATTAAGAGAATATTCATTATTTGTTATTTTATTTACACACACATACTATTATATATGTATAGAAAACATTTACACGCACACACATAATACATACCATCTGTTTGGTCTTCCATTCCCTTTATAAGAGATGCCACATCACTTCTTTCCATGGCAGCCACTGCTTTCAGCTTTGGAATGATGCTGGCCTCCCATCGCCTGAGGAACTGATCCGTCTTTCCATTCGTCATTCTGCCAAACTCGACATCCAGCTAAAAGAGGATACCTTTTCAGAATAAATTCTAAAAACAACAGTATCACTTTAGGATTGTTTACTAAAACAATAGCAGACCTACCAGACTTGGCATATCCAAGAAGCGCTGGGGTATTCATCAAAGATTTCAGCTATTGTTGGAGTTCCCTTCATTATCCATGACCTACGCCTCAAATACGTCTGATCCATTGCAGATTTGATTGAAGGAATATTCTCTAAAGAGGGCCTAAGCCTTTTCATCAAAGTGATCCACTCACTGGCCACACTGCTATCCCCCTGGTCCAGGTCCTGATCTGTTCCAGATCCAGTGTCACAGCTTACCTTGCGCTTTTTGTATCGACGCTTACCCGCTTCTAGCTTTCGGCGGATATTACGTAGTCTCAATTCCAAAAATCCAGAATGTGATGATGGATCGTAAAAATGCTCCTGAAATTATACAAAAATTTTTTATCTCAACAATATTTTTTTCTTCAGAATACTGACAATAGTGCAAGTGTAAATATACAAGCCATGTGTTAGACTTTAAATTCTAAAATTCCGAATATGCATTAAAAATCAGATGGAACAAGTCTTGATGAGTGAGACAAAGCCCACGACAACAGAAATGCAATGCAACAAACATGTTTTCTTTGGTAACACTTTACAGTAAGGTTCCATTTGTTCACATTAGTAAACTGCATTAGCTAGCATGAAAAGTACTTGTAAAGCCTGTATTAGTTTTAGTTAAGTTAGTCAACATTAACAAACACAAATTTAGACTTTAATAATGTATTAGTAAATACTTCATGGAGCGGAGCTAACAGTGTATATATAGTATATCTCTCTCTGTATTTTGTATTGGATTAAACAAAGTGAATGTAAGCATGTAGCCATATAACCTATTATGTGCCAAAAAGGGTTAAAATCACATTACATTCTAACATTGCAACATTTCAATCTAAAAAAAAAAAAGATTTTAAAGCAGAAGTTAAATTTACTAACAAACTAAAAATGAAAATAATAAAAAGGTAAAAAGGCTATTTTGATTACCCCATTAGTCACTTTACATTTAGTGCCATCAGACAAATAAACGTACTTTTAGGTTTAAAATTGTACATACAATATGTCACATTTAACAAATGTATTGCTAATTATTAGTTAATGCATTAAGTAATTGTTAACTAATGAGCCTTATTGTAAACTGCTACCGTTTTTTCCCCCCCAGATCATTTTAGGAATCATTGGATCATTAGACTTACAAATCCACCTCCTTTTCCTTCAACCTGAACCCTTAAAAATGGGAATGTAGTGATGATATGCTTTGCTAAATTGAGCTTTTCAGAACTTGATGGGTAACTGGGGAGACAGAGAAGGGCAAAATTCACTATAAAGGGCAATATCAAAGCTGCCAGACAGGGCAAAGACCACTGAGTTCAATTTTATGTTGTCCATTATCTTTGAAGTAATTTTAAATTTTATCATTTTACTTACAATCCGTGTTTCTCCACCAGGTCACTGATGCATACTTTGACAAGGAGCCTCCTTGACTCTATTTTAATTGTTCCTGTTTTTTTGTGTTCTTCAAGTATCTCTGGTGCTTTGCACTGGAGTAGAGACAGCAGACCTCCCGGTTCATTTTGCACTGGAACATGCTACATTGATAGATATAGGAAGACATAAAGGATGATGTACAAAAGTAAATGCTTCCTCCAGTATATCAGAGGTTTAATTTTGTGCTATTTCAATTTAAAGTGTAAAGCAACCAATCATATTCAAAAGACAGTGAATCCGTTACCTGTGCAATAGAGTTTGAAAATGAATTAACATGTAATTTATTGTTACCTGCACATGTGACAATATACAATGATGTGGATTTCAGGTAATATTGTTCAGCCCTAACACATCACTAGAATAGACTATATACAGTACAAAAACTAAATACCTGGATTTGATGGATCTCTTCAGAATGTGAAGCTACTGTGGCTGACATGTAGATCTGAAATCTGTCAAAGTTCTTGATTTCTACATTTCTTTCAACATCTACAAATTCTTGGAAATCAGCATTGTATTTCTGAACTTTGTCAAATGCAAAACCTTGTTCTGATGTGGTTTGATTTATGAGATGCTCACTACTGTGAACAGTATAAATCTTCTTTGAGTATTCTTTTCCATTTTTAAAAACCGTGGCAAGAACTCTGACAGATTCTGGTTCATTGTCTGGGTCCTGGAGAGAAAAAAATGAGGAGAAATGCTATTTACACTGCATACTGGAATGCATTTTCAAATAAATCTCAATCCAAAGTTGTCAGATTAATTTTGGCTATACGCAGGGCTTGAAATTAACTTTTTAACTTTGTAGCACTGGTGCTCCTAACTTCAAAGAGAACCAGAAAAATTTAGGAGCACCCACTGAAAATAAAGAATAACAGACCGCTGCTCAATTATAGCCACAATGTGTTGTTTCTGGCCAAAATGATAATGGATTGACACAAAATAGTACCAATTTACCCATTAAAACATGCATGTTATGTTTACTATGCGTCATGATTTCAAAAACTATCCCTTTAAATTGTATGTGTGAGGCGTAAGTTCTCATATCACACTGTCAATCATCTCTTCTGCACTGACCAAACCCTCAAATGTTCATCATAACCTTTAGAGAAACGGATGAAACTTCATAACATGATGTTATGTTGCGGTGCAGTTGCGAGCTGCGCGCTCCCAGCTGTATGAAACACACAGCGCTCGTGCACGAGGCGCGTGAAATTCGTCTGTCTAGCGCGTTTTAAAAAGCACTGAAAGGAGCGCTGAACTTACTCTGCAGTAATTACTAAACACTCTGTAGAGAAATTAAACTGGTACTTCAACAAAATATGCGGTCGCACAGATGCTTCCAAATATGATTTGAGATATTCAAATATTACATTTCGGTCGCAATTTCGAGCCCTGCTACGCAAACCTCTTGCACTTCACAAAAATGGTACCGTTGCGTCCGTTGTAGTCACGGTAAAACTCAAAATTCATTACCATAAAGTTGACCGGACTTAAACTCTCCTCGACGCCCCACTGCTTACTCACATTGAAAATGACCTCCGGCCATTTTGACACTCTCGCCGGCGGCGGTGTGAACGCATTGCAACTATTAATATGTAATATACCATGTTACACTGTGTGATTAACTTAAATGAAAAAATTAAATAATTTCGTGGGTTTCTTTGTCTGGTCCCCTAATGATTACACATGCGCGACCGAGTTTAACGCAGACTGGTATTTGGTAAAAGTCAAACATGAGGAATGGAAATATGTAACGTTACCTTGAGTTCATAACGAATATATATATATATATATATATTGAGTGAGGAAAGCATAATATGAACATACAAATATGTGCTTTGGACAGCACACCTCTTTGCACTCGATGAAGCACGACAACCTCCACATTAAACTGTAGTGTACACATCTTTTATAAAATGCTCTAGTGCAAAAGACAGCTTTTTAGTCGTGTTTTCTGTTCCAGCATGTCTCTGTCTTTTTAAAAATGGGTTAATGACAAATGCTGCTCCCGCTGCCACTTCCCAACTAATCACAAACGAACTTCGTTTAGATGTTCTCTTATAGCTCTACATATTTTAAAGGTTATTGTTTTCAAACTAACAGGTAATAACTGAATATCACAAAATAAAATTTTTACTTACAGATAGATCAGTGTCCGCCGACATCTTCATTCTTCTCAGGCCGCCCAAAGCAAAAAGAGCGCGAGAACCGAAGCTGATGCAATTCAAAATGATGAGGCATGACGTGATTGGGCGAAAAAAGCAACCGTTAATCATTTAAGTTTTAATGTATTCAGATGCATATATACTAGTTTTATTTTGTACTTTTTATTTGTTTTAGGGATTTTTCATGTGCTATTTATATAAAATGTGAGTATTTTTTCTTTCAAAAATTCAAACTGCCCTCCCCCAAGGGGACAACACATGTACTGTGTAGATCGATGCAGAGGCATTAAAAACATCTAACACATTATGTGTTAAAAATCTACACAACACGTGTCAGAATGCTATCAACACAACCATGTGTGTTGTTTTTTGACACATCCGTTTTTGCAGTGGCATATTGTTTATCTGTGCATTTACTAAATGAGAACTGTGCTACATCCGAACTGACCACACTGTAGTTTTATAATCAATTTCTATTTTGTTCTTAAGTGTCTTAATTAATTTGTAAATAAAATAAAATTTTAATTCCTTGTTTTTATTGTTGTTTTTTCTAACGATATTTTTACTTAATTTATCTAAAGCAGTTTGAATTACCATTGTAATTAACGCAGTCTTCATGCTACAATAATAATAATAATAGAAACAAAGTTTTTCACTGTGTCTTTATACTGTAAGTACAATTTGACTGTATTATTTGTGTCCCCCTTCAAAAATTGCTCATGAGAAATTTTATATTTATTGTCCCCCCCTACTGTTAAATGAAATGTACGCCCATGCCCACTACAACCAGGCCGATGCTGCGGCCGCACCTCTGGACCGCTCCCCTCGATGAACGAAGGTTGAGATCTGCAATGACGCAGATTTCTTTCCACAAAGCCGAGTCAGGTGACCCAGCATCAACCTGCCTCCGCATCTCTTCCATGAGCTCTGCCTGGTTTGCTTTAAGCAGTGAGGTGACCCAAGGTGGCGGAGAGAGTGGGTCTCCTTTATTCGCGGCCGCGACTCGCATTCGGCGCTCACGAACCCTCAACGGGAAACTAGAGTAGTGCGGGCAGCACTCGGGGTTAGCGAGCACAGCCTGTGCGTGTCTAACTCCCAAACACACTATGCACAGGGGATGGGAGTCTTTGGCTGAGATCGTGCAACCGGATGGGCTCGCAGTCGCCAAAACGGAGGTGCAAACACCGGGAGATAAACGAGATCACCACAACCACATCATTTATTCTGTTACATATGAATATGATGACCTCAAGTCATCACTGATTTATTCTTACATATGAATATGATGACCTCCAGTCATCACTGATTTATTCTGTTACACATGAATATGATGACCTCCAGTCATCACTGATTTATTCTGTTACATATGAATATGTTGACCTCAAGTCATCACTGATTTATTCTTACATATGAATATGATGACCTCAAGTCATCACTGATTTATTCTGTTACATATGAATATGTTGACCTCAAGTCATCACTGATTTATTCTTATATATGAATATGATGACCTCAAGTCATCACTGATTTATTCTGTTACATATGAATATGATGTTTTCTTGAGATTATCATGGATTTTCACTTTACAGTATTGATGTTTAATCTAATTGTTTTTGTCTCTTTGCTCTGGAATTTATAAAAACAACAGTCTACAAAGATGAGCGCTTTAAAGGAAACAAAAGAGAGACAGATATAACAGTCCATGTTTTAGAAAATCATTTGGATGCCTGTAAATTTATTCAGTAAAGACTCACTGCTATAAACGCATCCAAAGACGCCAACTTCAGGACTGTGAATTCTACAAGTCTTCAAAATCAAAAACATGGATATTTCTTATTTTTATGTAAGCGCTCTGGAGCATGCACTCAACGAAGTCGACGTGCCAAAGGATGCAAGGCCTATGTTTCTTTTAAAAAGAGGACAGACTGGCTCAACAAACTAGTTATAGTCGAAAAGCCTTTACAGCATTCATTCAGGTCATGACCCATCAAGTTCTTCTGAGGGACACATTAAGAAAACATTAGTCAAGAGCTTATCAAGCATATACAGGATTTAATATCTCTTGGTGTTAAACCAGATACAATTCTCCTAAAATCATATGAGTGGTCACGGGAACAAGGACATACTGATCTCAACAACCGAGCTTATTTTGTTACCCCAAAAGACATTGAAAATATTCGGACATATATGATGAGAAAAAAACAGCAACACAAAGATGATGCCACTAGTACCTCACACCTTCTATAGGGCCCTTTTAAAGCCTTATAGTCCTCAAACAGATCTTATCATAGTTCTCCAAATACCATCCATGAGAGACAACCTTCATGAATATGGAAGAGATTGTTTTATGGATGCGACACATGGTGTCATCCAGTATGGTTTTCCTTTATTTACATTAGTTGTCAGAGACAGTCATGGTCATGGAATCCCTGTTGCCTATATCATCTTGGGAAACTTTGGGATGCAGACAAGTCACGTAAAATACGTTCACTGTTTGCAAACAGAAAAAGAAAGACAGACAGAAAAACAACCCCAGAAACAATGACAGATGTCACATTGAGATTTCCTGTTAAGTCAAATAGAAAACGCAAAGCTAACGGTGGCTAAAAAAACTAAATCAATTAAGGTTTGAAATAAACTTTTTATTAAAGTGCATGTTTTCGACCATTGTACATATTGTCAATCAGCCAATAATAAAACAAAAAACATTGTATTTTGTGTCTAAAATGAAATAAAAATCAAATTGTGATCAAGAACCTTTCTGTTTTTATTTGCAAATCTGATCCAAGTATATGTGCCACTTACTGAAGCAGATTATCTCATACAGTCCGCTAAAAAAGGAATAAAAACATATTAGCTGCTGTAGGCCCAAAGCGGTGAGTGGCCAAATCCAGCTTTGATTCAGGGTCAAGGTTTTTGTAGATTTTCATTTGTCCAATGCTCCTCCTGCCAAAAAACAAAGCACAATATTTATTTTACTTAAATAACATATAGAGCTGCTATTAGTTGTCTGTTATAAATCACACAAGATATTACACTTTAACTCCCTTGCTGATTAATTGACTTTTTGATACAGGACTAGATAGGCTGAAAAGGTTTGTACTACGGTAAGTAAAAGCACTGTAAGTAAATCTGGCCCCTAAAATCAAGCAACTTTTGCCAGTGGTCTTACACAAAAACAACATCCAAGATGCCCAGTCCTTAAAATGTATTTAAAAGTTTAGCAGATGCAGATGGGTTTACAACTCATTGCTTTTCAAAAGATACGGATGTCAGGCTGGTATCATGACTGGTGGTCAACATATTCATATGTAACGGAATAAATCAGTGATGACTTGAGGTCATCATATTCATATGTAAGAATAAATCAGTGATGACTTGAGGTCATCATATTCATGTGTAACAGAATAAAGTGAATGACCTGCAGAGAGCTGGGACCAAAGTAACAAAGGCTACCATCAGTAACACACTATGCCGCCAGGGTTTGCTAAAGAGCATTTGGATGATCCAGAAGAGGATTGGGAGAATGGCATATGGTCAGATGAAACCAAAATAGAACTTTTTGGTAAAAACTCAAATTGTCGTGTTTGGAGGAGAAAGAATGCTGAGTTGCATCCAAAGAATGCAATACCTACTGTAAAGCACGGGGGTGGAAACATCATGCTTTAGGGCTGTTTTTCTGCAAAGGGACAAGGACGACTGATCCATGTAAAGTAAAGAATGAATGGGGCTATGTATTGTGAGATTTTGAGTAAAAACCTCCTTCCATCAGCAAGGGCATTGAAGATGAAACGTGGCTGGGTCTTTCAGCATGACAATGATCCCAAACACACCGCCCGGGCAACGAAGGAGTGGCTTCGTGAGAAGCATTTCAAGGTCCTGGAGACCATTTCAAGGTCCTGGAGACCATTTCAAGGTCTCCAGATCTCAACCCCATAGAAAATCTTTTTAAGTGGGAGAACTTGCACAATTGGTGGCTGACTAAATACTTTTTTGCAATCACTGTAAATATAAGAAAACGTCTAACTTTTTGCATTATTGCTATGTAAAAAGTACCGTATTAATTTGACTGTAATAACCCATAAAACAACAGTACAGAAACACGTAAACAGTAAATCACTGTGTTTTTACAGATGCATGCTGTTAGAACTCATGCACTATTCCAAGTCATGGAATTATTATTATTATTATTATTATTATTATTATTATTATTATTATTATTATTATATGAGTTTGAATAAATCATATGTATTGCTATATTTTACAGTTTATTCACAGTTGAAATATAAGAATGGCTGAGTAAAGGCAGCACACTGGGATTAAAGCTGCAAAATGTACTGAATTGGATGTGTTTTCAGGTGGTGAATCAAACCTGTAGTGGAAAGTGCTTCGGCACTGTACCCCCTCTTGAAACTTCCACCAAACAGACAATGCATATTGCAAATTTGTTGTCATCAGAAACTTTAAAATACTTCAATGTCGTTGACATGATTGCTCTTTCCTAGACAACTAGAGCAATAGTGTAATCTGAGTGCTTCAGTTTGTATTTTCGGCCAAAAAACGATGATGCCTTTTTCAGTCAAAAATATGCGGCGGCCAAAGATTCGGCGCATCCCTGAAAAATAATGTATTTAACTTTAAAATTTAGTGAAGTTAAAGTTAAATTCTCTTTGAATGAAAATACTTCAGTAAAGTACAGATACACAAAACAGCTACTTGAGTACAGTAACAAATTACATTTACTTCCTTACTGTCCAGCACTGCTCCTTGGTGATTGAGAAACTGGTAGGAAGTAACAGGTAGGAGAACATGGATCCCGTCTCTGAGCAGACACACTCGCAGGGTGTTCTAGGTTCTCTTCTTTTGTGGTTTAAAGCACTATTTATTTTACTATACTTCACTATTTAAACTGTTTCCACGAATACACACTCAAAAAAATGAAATGTGGCTGCTGTTGATCCAAAGAATATAACTATGTTTAAATTAAATAATGTACTTAAGTTTGTGTATTAAAATTAAAAGAGTCGTGTTGACAAAATTAAAATAAAGTACAATTTCAGTTTAACACAACTAATTTAAGTAAAATTAATGAAATAGTTGTGTTGCTTCTGCAGTACCGCACTTTGGTCAACAGGTGGAGGTAATATCTGCACATGCGCAGATGAAAAGCAGATTCAACGCGAACTTTTCTGCTCTATTTTTGATCGGCGCCATTTAATGGGAATCAATTTAAACAAAGTTCACAGTGCAAAAAGAGAAAACAAGCGAAGATTTTCCCTTGTGGACACACAGCCAGGTGAGATTTCACTTTTTAATCAATATATATTGAGGATGTCATTAGGTTAGATTGGTTAATCGCGAATAATCTCATGTTTTGTATGATATTTTCATGATGTTACCGTGTTCCTCGTGTGTGGGTTTCACATTCATGCTGTTTGTCTCTGTCTGGCAGGAGGACGGCAGTGATTGGATATTAGTAGACCATTTCTAGAGGTAATATTTATAGAACACAATGTGTGTGTGTGTGTATATATATATATATATATATATATATATATATATATATATATATATATATATGTATATGTGTGTGTGTGTGTGTGTGTGTGTATATATATATACACAAATGAGTGCAATTCTCTTACACTGACTATTGGATGTTCCACATGGCACCTCATGCAAAGAAAAAGGATTTAAGATCTAGAAGTTGTCGAGGCTGAAGATTCGTCAACACCCTGAAATTGAGTTACAGTACAGAGGTTTTCCAAGAAGGGTTCATAGGCCTTGTATGAACCCTTCTATTTCATAGTTTGAAATAGGCCTCGTAAGGTTCCATCAAAGAAGTCGAGAATTGCTGCAGCATTGCTTTAGAGGTTGCAAAAGCGGAAGCTTCGCTTGTCAGTGCTCAGACCATACGCTACACACTGCAACAAGTCGGTTTGCGGGCCATCGTCCAAGAAGGAGCCTCTTCTGAAGCTGCTCATAAGAAACCCACAAACAGTTTGCTGAAGAACAATCTGTCCAAGAGCATGAATTACTGGAACCATGTCCTGTGGTCTGATGAGACTAAGAAACTTGCCTGGCTCAGGTGGAGTCCAGCGTGTGTGGAGAAAATTGTGTCTTGCATACAGTCAAGCATGGTGGTGGTAGCATCATGAGCCATGGTTCATTGCGAGAAACGTGGATTCCAACATGTACTGTGACATTTTGCTGCACCTGACGCACAGTGCGAGGACTCGACTTCTTTGATGGACCCTTGCGAGGCCTATTCCAAGTAGAACCCGTCTTGGAAAACCTCTGTACTGTAACTCAATTTCATAGTGTTACCGAATCTGCGACCTGGATAGTTCGCGGCTTTTCATTTGGAACCAGACTGTTTTAATAAAACAGTATGCACCAGAGTTGTGTTTTTGCACCTGCAACAATTGGAACAACTCTGACCTCAAAGATTATTGTGTATCTTTTCCATAGCAGAAATTGAAAAATTCTCCTGATATAGGACCATTTTTGGATGTCTTGTACTGGTCGCTAGGATTGACAAACTTGACTTTTGTAAAAACATCACAGTGGGATAATCTGTATGATGCTACTTAAAGTTTTAGATGTACAGTAAAGCGCTAACTTATGCTCATTTTACATTGTTCAGAATGTCTCCATCGAGAAAAAAACGTAAATGCATCCTGAAAGCCCTTACTGTCTACCTTGAATGAAGACTATCAAACCTTGTGAAGGCGTATGGTAAGTCATTGAAATTGTTTTTAAACGTATTTTATGTTTCTGTGCAACCATCCCCTCCTCTTACACTTGATCTGTTGGTAATTCGCTTTTTATACTTAATATTTTTAGGATGTTAAACTTGATGTCATCGCAACCTCGATGCGCAACACCACCCTGGGAATCTATGACCTCGTACATGAAGGAGCAGATGCTACAGACCCATATGAAGATGTTGGCATCATTAATAAAGGCATCCAAATATTTGAAAACCTGAACAATGTGGCAAATGCATGTTCTGTGATACTTGGTCTAATTTATGCATTAAACGTGGCTAACCCAAAAGATCTGAGATACACTTTTGAAGTATTTCAAAATATATTTATGGAACTAAATGCAAACAAGCATTCAAACAAGGTCCATACATACATACTGTATGTTTTCTCCATAAAGTTGTGCTGTTTGCTGTAGCAGTACATTTGTTTCAGTACTGATCATGTTCATTCCTTGAATAACCGATGCATTGTCAGCTTTTTTCAGTTTCAAAGAAAAAGGAAATTTAAAAAAAAAAATTTTTTTTTATTATTATTTGTTTGTATTATTATTTTGTAAATGCTTATAGTTTTATTAGTATTTTTGTAATAAGTAAAAATAAATTAGATTTTTGGAAAATAAAGGCAGTTTTCATATTTTGAAAATTAAAAATACCTGTATATTCATTGAATAAACTAATCAATAAAACTGGATTATTTGTTTTGGTTGAAGGCAACAATATAAACTTTAGAATAATTGAACTTAATTAACTAAATATATTAAAACTAAATTAAGAATGTTAAGTTGATTTAACTAAACAACATTATATTAACTTTATGTAATTAACTTAAGTTTACTGAAATCAATATTGTTAATTAAATGCAACCAAACTGAGTTCCGTGGAACCTGTTGACAAAAAGTTAAGTAAGCCCAACATATCATTTTTTTGAGTGCATAAAATTGTACAATTTTATAACGTTACCAAATGAAAAAGCTTTTAGATGTGGACAAGAAGAAACAAACTTCACCTTTATAGCAGTCAGTCAACACCTTCCAAAGAGCTCTCAGAAGTACTTTCCGAACAGCAATGACACAAATCAGCAGTCAAGTGCAAAATTCCCTCAGTATTTAAATAAGAGCTACGCTTCTTTGCATAATTCTCAAAAGTTTCCCCTTACTTCTTAGAAGTCTCGCTTAACTTGTTTACATATTTATCTGATTTACACTTAAATCTTAGAGAATTGCTTAACTCCTCCTTTTCCCAATTTACATAATTTTCACACTTTTACATACTGTGAAAATTCAGTTCCATTCAGAACAGAAGCTTACCAAAAACCCACATATTTTTTTTGGAAGATTTATTCAAACTATTTGTTATCGATTCCAAAAATTTTACCTACATTTTTCTGAATGCACTTTGTTACATTTCACATTGGGGTTCTGAAATGGATACAAAAACAGTCTTTGGAAATCTCAGGGGAAAAAAGTGTTCCAACAAGAGCAGATAACAGTAGCTTCATGTCGCTTAATGGAAAAAGCCTGGCCACCTTGTCCAGCATGAAATCAATGAAAAAATATATACTACTTTTTATCTATGAACATAAAATAAATGTAAAAATTTTTTTTTTTATTGCCACTGAAATAACTGCAACATTGCAATCAATCATTTCTCTGGAATGCTAAACACATTAAATACTTATTATATAATACTTATAAGCTATACATAATATCATTCTGATATTCATAAATTGTTAATCTCTTTCTTTCATTCATTCATTCATTCATTCATTCATCTCCAGTAACCTCTTTATCATAGTCAGCATTCTGGGGACCAATTGACTTAATGCAGGGATACACTTTGGGTGTGTATTTAGCAGACAAACCAAAAACCAGTATGTATTGGGAGGTGAAGAACTGAAAAACCTAGGTGACCTCTTAGTGATGTGTCTGTTATATTAACTAATAGATGAGGATATGCTGCATTTAGATTAAATGTTTGCTTATTAATGGTCTTCATTAGTTTCAGAACAGGGAATTGGAATTGAAACCAAGCATGCTAAAATTGCTAAAATGTTTTCCTTAAGAAACTTCAGCACTCTCATTAGATGTGCAGTGATTTATCACATAAAGCAACAGTGGCCCATTGTTCAGGAAAGATCCGCTGCAATGTGACTCTCTAAACAAAGTGAGTTAAAGGTTTCCCCAAATATTTTCATTCAGAATTCAATATTTTTCTAACAAAATTAAATAATAATGTGCCCTGTTAAACATATGTTCTAAAATAGGAAATACATGCACTTTAATAATGAATAATTGTATTTATTTATTCATTTATATTTTTTTTTGTTGAAAATGTTTTCCCACATCATTAGAACAGTAGCTCCAAACCACACAAAAAAAGGTATTCTACAACATTAGTTAGGACAACAGGCCTATATAGCACAGCAAATACAACAGTATAACAGGATAACAATATAACAGTATTGTTTTTTTTATTATTGAAATGCAAACTTGTGGTTGAAATTATACGACATTGTTGTTGTTTTTTTCTTTTTTTAAAGATAATTATTTACTCTGGTTTCTTTCAGTCAGACTTAAAACCTTATCATCAACATCATAAATCACAAGTTATTATGTAAAAAGAATGTCTTAATCTGATCAGACATCAACAACTTTATAATAAGCTGTATTCAATTATGAGAATAGGAATATGATGCTGCAGTGTCTAGTTTATTAAATAGATTAAATCATTAATCAACTGATGACTGCAAAGCAGCCATGAGCACACTGCGAGCATCTTCAGCGAGTTCATTAAGACAACTCCTCAGCATGTAGCAAATAGTTACAAATGACAGCGGCCCAGCTACCAGAGGTCCCAGAAGAGGAATCAAACCAAGCCAGTATTCTGCTGCTGATTCTAAAATAAAAAGACTTGCATTTGGCAGCAACTTAATAACCAGATCTTTGGTTATTTCTTGATTTATAGGACTTTTCAACACAGATTTTAGCTCCTCAACTGACTTCCCTGATCTCTCAGACAGTTTCTGTAAAGAGTCTGGGTCCAAACTGAAGGCATTATAATATCTCTCTAGCTCTGTCATCAATATGGTCACATCTACACTGATTGATGCAGCTGCATTTAAGATGGGTATTGGCACAGATGCAACTGAGGCAGAGAGCAGAGCCAACTTCCAGATGTTTTTCTGCAGTGACTTCTTTTTCCTCTCATTGATCTCTAGAGTGATGTTTGGAAGTGCCAGCATCAGTACATCTCTCTTGTGCTGGGGAAGTTCCTTCTCTATGGTCTCCTCAAGGTGGTTGAAATCATACAGACTCAGTTCAAAGCAAGAGATCAGGAAGACACTAGGAGACTGTAGGCCAATCTCTTCTAGACCTAGAATAAAAAGGGATTTAAAACATTTTAAAATGGCCATTAACCAATACAATGATCTAAAACAGTCAATAATCAAATATCATCATTGTCACCTAAATGTTACTTCCCTAATTTTAATGTATTTATAAAAAAATATATGTAATGGTATTAAATGAGTTAAAAGTTGACATGAATGAGTTAATGTAATGTGTAATCTTAAAAGTAAACCTTTAATGCAGTTCTTTCGAATTAAATCCAGTGTCTGTTGTTCATTAAAATTCTTCTTTCTTTTCTCAGCGTCAATGTTGTTGTCGATCTTTGAGCGAATGAAATAAAACTTCTTTTTCATTTTATCTATTTCTGCTGCCAGTTTCACATGGCATTCTCTGAAACGCTCTGATGCGATGATGATGAAAAAGTCATATTGTTCAAAATTAACCTGTTTGAGATATTCATCAGCTTTGAATCTGGGGGTTCCAATGCCAGGGAGATCCCACAATTTGACATTTGGGAATTTGGGATAAGGGTAAGCAGCAGGTTCTGTAGTTGTCTCAACAACACCAGTTACTGCAGACCCTTCATCTTCATCCCCTAAACCCCTAAAGGCATTAATAAATGTGGACTTTCCAGATCCAGTCTCCCCTGTTACAGCTATATTCAGTTCCACACTGTCTAGCTGTGCAAAATAATCTTTAATCTTGTCAACAGCTGATGGCAGATCTTCATTGGCTAGTGACATTCTAATGTCTTCAATTTCAGCATGTTCAACGAAGTAAAAGTCATCCATCTAAATAAAAACAAACAAACATTTTTTTTAACTCATGCACACACTAAATGACCAAAAAGATTGTGGATCTGAACCTCCAAATAATAATTTTTTTCCCTATCTATTGCTACTTAATTTTAATCCCACAATTGTAAAATGCCTCTGAATTATCACATTCATGCAACAAAATATAATAAAAAGTTTTGGACTGTAAATGAAAATAAATAGAATTTAAGAATACACAGGACAATTTTCTCTAACCAAGTACACCACTGAAATGTTTATGAGTGTCTATAATAGTGTAGAGTGTAAAATTTTGTTCACCATTCTTTGTGAGATTCAGTATATTACAGAATAATGTAAGGTCACATAACATTCAGTACAAATACAATTCCACTTCTTAGCAGATATCACAGCCTTCAAACATGGCCCCAGGGACTGTTCACTATCAAAACTTTTAATTTATGACATAGGCTGCTAAGGATACACAGAGTAAGAATTTAACTGTATGGTGTTACAGACTGTGGTTGATATAGACTTGACGTGCGGTAATTCACTTCATGATCATCACTGCTGGAAGGTGCCCTATCTTGTTGCTCATTAAAAAAAAGGCAAGGAAGATCGTGCAATGCTAGTGTTCTAGTCTAGTAAGAGAATGCAAAAGTGTCATATTTTACCTCTCACAAGTCTAGCAAGAACTGTTCAGTTAACAGCATTAGTGATTCACATTGACAAGATCTGAACTACATTCACTTTTGCAGAATGATTCATTTAAAAAAGATATTGGAGACACCAAATTGATGCTTTTTCTGTTTCAGTTATGGATGAATCAGAGCAAAGCATTCTAACTAGTGCAATTAATGATGTGCTCAAAGACCTTTCATGTTCAGTGCTGCAATCAGTTGTGGAGACACTGAATTTAGTTGCAGTAACAACACCTCCTAGTGATGTAGTAGTGAAGTAGATCTCCTGCCAGTATTATGGCCATTTCAAGCCAGAAAACTTGTATCTGCCTGGAGCTGTATAGGTAGGTACATTTCATCTTATGATTTCATTATGTTTAAAAATGTAAATGTATTTATCAATTATTTGGTTTCCTAAGTGATCAAATAAAGGTAATTTTTCTTGTTTTGTCATGATTCTTGTCTTGGCGAAGACATGGCGGTAGACAAGTTACCAGCAACACAATGCATCGTTGTCTGAGGTTATTTTGAATAAATTATTTTTATTGCTATATTTTACAGTTTATTCACAGTTAAACTGCTGAAGGAGGAGAAGGAGAGGAGAAAGACGTCTACAGAGACCGCAGGAAAAGAAGAAGTGTAGGAAAGTGGAGGTTCGGGGTGGTACTTTAAATGTTGGTACTATGACTGGTAAAAGGAAAAGAGATAGCTGATATGATGGAGAGAAGAAAGGGAGATATGTTGTGTGTTCAGGAGACCAAGTGGAAAGGGAGTAAGGCCAGGAACATTGGAGGTGGGTTTATCATGACTGTTCTATCATGGTGTGGATGGAAAAAGAAATGGTGTAGGGGTGATTCTGAAGGAAGGGTACAGTGAGTGTGTAGTGGAGGTGAAGAGAGTTTCTGATAGGGCGATGATCGTGAAGCTGGAAGTTCAAGGGGTGATGATAAATGTCATCAGTGCTTATACTCCACATAAGCACTGGAGTGAGTTGGATGAAGTGGTAGAAGGTGAACCTAGGAATGAAAGCTTGGTGATTGAGGCGGATTTCGATGGGCATGTAGGTGAAGGGAACAGAGGTGATGAGGAGGTGATGGGTAGGTATGGCTTAAAGGAAAGGAAGGTGAAAGGGCAGATGGTGGTAGATTTTGCTAAAAGAATGGAAATGGCAGAGGAAGTGCAGGATAGCATAAGGAGAAAGAGGTTGGCAAAACAGAATTGGGATCAACAGAGTGAGAAAAGTAGACAGGTGTACAAGGAGATGCGTCAGCAGGTGAAGAGGGATGTGGTGAAATCCAAGGAAAAGGTATATGAGGAGCTGTATGTGTCAGGAATTCACCTGCCTTGCCCCCTGTGGCGGCTGTCATGCTGCCACTATCTCTGTCACTCCTGGCTTCAATCACACACACCCGGGACTCGTTAAACTCTCATTTCTGGCAGCTATAAAAACCCCTCACTCACACTCACTCTCTGTCCGTTATTGTTTGTTGGTATATGCATAACCCTAGGCGTTCCTTCCCTTACGGACTCTACACTCTCTCTATGGTTGCGCTTTCTCCCAAAGCGCACCCCGGATTACCCCTTTCCTCCCATGCATTCATTCCTGGACTATGTGGACCTCGCTTCTCCAGGGCGTACCACGGGTATCTCTCTCTGGGTTTCTAAGGACTGCCATGTGTGTGTTTGTGTGTATCTCTCTCATAATTAAATCAAAGCGAACTGTGCTCCGGCTTCCGCCTCCGTTCATTCGCTGCATAACAGTATGAGAAGTTGGACACTAAGGAAGGAGAAAAGGATTTGTACCGATTGGCCAGGCAGAGGGACCGAGCTGGGAAGGATGTGCTGCAAGTTAGAGCTATAAAGAATGGAGATGGAAATGAGAGATGGCAGTGGAGTTTTTAACAAGATTGTTTAACAGGATTTTGGAAGGTAAGAGGATGCCTGAGGAATGGAGAAGGAGTGTGCTGGTACCGATCTTTAGGAATAAGGGAGATGTGCAGAGCTGCAGTAACAACAGGGGAATTAAGTTGATCAGTCACACCATGAAGTTATGGGAAAGAGTAGTGAAAGCCAGGCTGAGAGAAGAGGTGACCATCTGTAATGGAGAGTACGTTAGAGAAGTGAAGAAAAGAGTGCAGGCAGGGTGGAGTGGGTGGAGAAGAGTGGCAGGAGTGATTTGTGATATAAGAGTATCTGCAAGAGTGAAAGGGAAAGTTTATAGGACTGTGGTGAGACCTGCGATGTTGTATGGATTAGAGACAGTGGCATTGAGTAAAAGACAGGAAGTGGAACCAGAGGTAGCAGAGCTGAAGATTTTTATTGGGAGTAATGAGGATGGACAAGATTAGAAATTAGTTTATTAGAGGGACAGCCCATGTAGAACATTTTGGGGATAAAGTGAGAGAGGCCCGATTGAGATGGTATGGGGTATAGTGGTAGGAGAATGCTGAGGATGGAGCCCCCAGAAGGGAGGTAAAGAGGAAGGCCAAAGAGTAGGTTTATGGATATGGTGGTTGAAAGAGGCAGATGTAGAGGACAGGGGGGTATAGAGACGGATGATCTGCTGTAGAGACCCCTAATGAGAGAAGTTGAAAGAAGAAGAAGAAGATTCACAGTTAAAATGTAAGAATGGCTGGGTGAATGGCAGCACACTGGGGTTAAAGCTCCATAATGTAGTGAATTGGATGTCGTGTTTTCAGGTGGTAAAACAATCCTGTAGTGGAAACTGCTTCACCACCGTACCAACTCTTGAAACTTCCATCGAACAGACAATGCATATTGCAAATTTGTTGTCAACAGAAACTTTAAAATATTTCCTTACCACTGATATGATTGCTCTTTTCTAGACGACTAGAGAAGTGGTGTAATATGAGTGCTTCGTTTTGTATTTTGAGAGGTTGAAAATACCTAAAAAGTAATTTATTTAACTTTAAAATTTAGTAAAGTTCAAGTTAAATCCTCTTTAATTGGAAATACTTCAATAAAGTACAGATACACAAAAAAGCTAATTAAGTACAGTAACGAATTACATTTACTTCCTTACTGTCCACCACTGCTCCTTGGTGATTGAGAAACTGGTAGGAGGTAACAGGTAGGAGAACATGGATCCTGTCTCTGAGCAGACACACTCGCAGCGTGCTCTAGGTTTAAAGCACCAGAGGTGGGAAGTAATGAAGTACAAATACTTTGTTACTGTACTTAAGTAGATTTTTTTTGGTATCAGTACTTTACTTCACTATTTATTTTTCAGACAACTTTTTACTTTTACTCATTACATTTTATACACAAATATATGTACTTTCTACTTCTTACATTTTCAAAACCGGTTCGTTACTTTAGTTTTAATTTATTGATTTGGTGAAATGTCTTTTACATAAACCACAATCACATCGAATAAAAATATTCTCCGATTATGTAATCGGTCTGATTACATAAATCAGTAAGACATAAATCAGTAAGACATAAATCAAAAGACATGTCACCAAATCAATAAATTAAAACTAAAGTAACGAACCGGTTTTGAAAATGTAAGAAGTATACCAAAAATCCCATAAAACCACACCATACTATAAATCGGTATATTTATGATAAAAGCTCCTTGACTTGATTTGAAGAGGTGCAGTTTCTCCGGTATCACCTCATTAACTGTCCGTGTGGAAACATAGCAAAGGTTCCGTTTGGTGTCCTGATGATTTGCGTCATTTAAACCCCCATTATTACTTTAAAACATTTACAATAATTTTTTGTCTTCATGCGCTATGTTGAGTTCGGTTTCATTTATAATAAACATACATTTGTATACGCATCAATATTTTTCCATGTTGCTTAAAGTATTAAAAACAGGAAGTATTAATATATGATACATTTAGAACAGATAGAAATGTGCGAATAAATATTAAATTTGATTTACAGCCCTAATATTAATATGATGTTAGGTCCAGTTACCAACGTGAAAGATAAAACAGGAAGAAGTAATAACTACTTCTTACTCAAGTACATGTCAGAGCCAAAACTTCTTTACTTTCACTTGAGTAAAAAAGTATAATCAGTACTTCAACTTTTACCCGAGTATTTCAAAACATGAGTATCTGTACTTCTAATTAAGTAAAGGTTGTGTGTAGTTTTGCCACCTCTGCAAAGCACTATTTCACTAAACTTCACTATTTAAACTATTTACACAAATACAAAAATTGTAAAAAAAAATTATAACGTTACCAAACGAAAAAGCTTTTAAATGTGGATGAGAAGAAACAAACTTCACCTTTATAACAGTCAGCCAACACGTCCCAAAGAGCTCTCAGACGGTACTTTCCGAACAGCAATGACACAAGTCAGCAGTCAAGTGCAAAATTCCCCCAGTATTTAAATAAGAGCTACTTCTTCTGTGCATACTTCTCAACCGTTCCCTCTTATTTCTTTATTTCTTTTAAGTCTCGCTTAACTTGCTTACTGTGAGGCAACTCAAGCATAGTTTATTAAGCAGTTCAACCAAAAAACACTCATAAGCCGCGAAGAAAAGCAAACAAAGAATAATCGAGTAATCCAACACGAAAGTAAATGTCCAACGGAAAGCAAAACCTGAAACGAAAGTAACTCCACGGCAAAAAGTAGTCCGACGCGGAAACAGAGTCTGGCGCCAGAACCAGCGGGAAGGCTGGCGGTCGCGGAATGATCAGCAAGACATTCAAGAACCGACAGCCTGTGACTCAAAAACGTGAGTTTATATAGTCTGATCCAGAGTTCTTTTCTTGTTGTGCTGTCTTCTGCTTGGTTACATATATCAATAAACTACCAAAAAGTCCGTCTCTCTTTTGTTGTCTTTGTTTCATCGCACCCAGAGATGGCAAAAGTACATACATCCTTCACTTAATTAGAAGTACAGATACTCATGTTTTAAAATACTCTGGTAAAAGTTGAAGTACTGACTATACTTTTTTAATGTATGTTAGTTAAAGTTAAAGTAAAGAAGTTTGGACTCTGACATGTACTTAAGTAAAAAGTAGACATTAATATTACATGTTTTAGTGTCACGCTGGAGCTCACATCATTATATTAAGGCTGTCAATTTGATTAAAATATTTAATCGCGATTAATCGCACGGTTTTCATCAGTTAACTCACGATTAATCAATTTTTTTATCTGTTCTAAATGTACCTTAAATTAATACTTTTCACATTTTTTATTCTCTAGTCAACATGGGCATAGACAAATATTGATGTTTTATGCAAATGTATTTTTTAAATAGTAAAACCAATCTCAACATAGACCATTAAAACCAAATATTCTTGTAAATGTATTAAAGTAATTATAATGTGTTTTAAAGTATGTAAATCATTAAGCTGATACTTAAATCAGGACACCAAACAGAACCTTTGCTAGGTTTCCACACGAACGGTTAACGAGGTGATACTGGAGAAAGTGTACCTCCTCTAACTTTCATACAGATGAAATCATCAGAGAATTTTTTTTGTGAATTGGTTTAATAAAAAAACCGAGCTTTCTATTAAGATATTTATTATGTCTGTAAGGCAAGTATTCAATGATTCAGGTTGTTTTATTTACATTTCTTTGAAGAGAGATGGCAGAGAGAGGGTGCTCTTTTCTTTATTTTACTAAAGCACAGCATTATGTTATTATGAGTAGACCTTTTACAGATTCGAACCATGTATTGCTCTTATCTGTACAATAAAAAAGACAGAGTAATTAAGTTAGTTTCGGTGTTATAAGGAAAAAATGCCACAAAAAGCACGGACGCGTTTGTCGACCTGAGAGGGTTAATTGCCGGATTTGTGCATCATGGCGGATTTTGGTGCTGATTTAATTATTGCACATCAATAATAAAAAAAAATAAAGTTTTTTTTTAAGTTGATTTTTCAGTAGATTTTATATATATATAAAATGTATCCACTCTGAACATTCACCATATAGAACACAAGCATCACTTACTCCCGCTGTCTCATCAATGTTTGTCATATTACTAACGAGCCTGGTTTGAAAAATTCTAATGCAATCTTCTATATGATTATTATATAAAATATAATATCTATATATCAAATCTAAATATAATGATCACATCATAAATTATGCTAATTATATTAATGTTAATTAAGCTTATACTCAGTAATGCTAAACAATGCTAGCATAAGCTAAATGATACTATATAAACCACATTTCTTTTTTACTCTTCTTTTGAAAATAGTTTTGTGTAAAGGCACAATATTGCATTATTTTTGAGGCTTGTTGAAGCAGGTGTTGCTATTTAGGTTAATGATATAGGGTATATGGTATATGGTATACTCTCAGGTAAGGTTTTTAATACTTGTATGTGCATCCTCTTATGCTAGTCAAGAGTCATGTGGTTTTAAATTTATCTATTTTCAGTCCAGCTGTCCAGCTACACTTGCTGCAAACATTTTAAGCACTTGGACCATTAAGCAGCCTGGACCATGTCAAGTCAAGTAAAGTCAAGAAACTTTTATAATTTTAATCTTATCTAGCTGAACACTGAAATGAAAATGAAACAAAGTTTCTCCAGGAACCCGGCGCTACATACTTTAAACAATATATAGCTACATCAGATAACATAGTGTGCAACCTAGCGCAAACAGTGCAAACAGACAATACAAACAGAACAGTGCAGGGCAGATACACAAAATACACAAAGTAGCGCCAACCAGTATATATATTCTGTATTATTATGTTACAGTACAATGTGCAAAAAGGAGAACTGTAAACAAACAAAGCACTTGTAAGCATATACACTTCTGTATATTAGCAGCTGGTGGCAAAAATGTATGTACAAAAGCAACAATTGTGCCTTTTCCATCATCGTACCCCAATCTTTTACTTATGGTCTACTAAGACTGATCCTACACCTAATATAAAAGTCCAGTCAAAGTCAAGTCAAAGTAAACTTTATTTTCATTCAGCAATGCTTTGTGAAATGAAACTGCATTTCTCCAAAGGCTCCATGTGCAAATGAACATATAACAGTCAGTAGGCAAGACAGGTAACAGATAGACAGCACAATGGACAGTAGACCAAATTAATGGATAGCATAATAGCCGTTTTTCTTAACGTATAGTCTCTAAATGCAGTTATTATATTTTAACTCATTATATTATACTGAGTCCTTGCCTGTTATTTTCTAGCTACTTAAAATGACTTCTAAACTACTGTCAATAATGGTAAGTCTTTTTTACATATTGATAAATATTGTTCAAAGTAAAGATTTCAACAAGCGGCAAAAAAATAACCAAAAAAAAGTTCATTACATTAGGAATTATTTTAGGTAGCTAACCTGATAAACTGTGTGACTACACTAGGCTAACAAGAAATACAAGGAGTGGCACCTGCTCACTAATCTAGCGTGTTTAGACTTTCACCAGCACCTAGGTGATGAAAGTAGTAGTATACAATGTAGGTGTACACAAATCTTTACCTCTTATAAAGGCAAGAGGGAGAACACAGGAAAAGCCAGATAGGCCTGAATGTCTGTATAGGCTTACAATGAGCAAAGATGGGGCTAACACAGGCTCTTCAGGGTTCTACTTATAAACCAAAGGCTTTGCCATGTTTGTTTGTGTTCATGTCTTCTGATTTCATGAATTTCTGCCAAATGGGTAATGGGTTGAAGGCTCCAACTATAGAAGGACAGCATCATGGGTGGGCAATGTTACAAAGTTTTTCTTTTTTTTTTTTTACTAATTGTTATTAACATTAAATAGACAACAAATAATTTGCTTTTCTTTTAATTAATATAATATACACTGCCCCTCCAAAAAAAGGTCACACATTAATATTTTGTTGGACCGCCTTTAACTTTTCACGCAATCACCGTGGCATTGTTTCGATAGGGAAGAAAAAATTCATTGATGAAACAACCTGCACTCAAAAAAATGAATCATGGCATAGTTTATAATTATGTATTTGCATCCTTTTGATTTTATTTAAATAATAATATTTTCAAAATGTATGTAGTCAAATTGCTTAGAATCTATGTAAATTGGTTCATTCTGAAAACTATTCGATTTAATCAGTTAACAATTATGAATATGGTTTAAATATATCTAGCTGTGGAACGAGCCAGATCCTATAAGTTATATATCTTATGAGATTGGTTTGCATATAATTTATGGGCAATGGAATTGTTTAGAGGCGGAAATTATCCATACTCCAGTCGGTAGGGAGCGGTACTGCACATACACATGTCTATGGCAATGCACATGAAAAAAAAAAAAAAAAAGCAGCAACCCGCGCGCGGCAGAGGCAGTTGAAAAAACACCGTTCTCCTCGCCATCTTACATCGGATCATCTTCTTGGATCAACCTGATTGCAAGGCAAGTTACATATGTATTTATCGTATAAAAGTTGACTGCTTTCAATATATATGTGTGTTATTACTGCTGTTGATATCGTATTAAACTGTATCAATGCACTGACTATCAATTTGCATTTATTCCACTTATGTTAGCTAACTAACTTGCACATGGTTCTTATAAAAGCTAACTTTATCTACTTTCCCCTTAAGCTACTTTTTTTCAGCTAGACAGTATAATTAAAAGTAACTGGGATGCGTATTTATTTTTGGTTTAACGTTATATTAATTTCCGTATTTTCTGACCTGAATAACATAACTTAGAACTTTGGCCACGTGCACAGCTTAAGTTAAATCCGAGAGGAAAAAATGGTTTTAGGTGTTAACTGTTTAAAGATTAAAATATCGATGTGTCATTAAACGATTACTAAACCAACTGCAATTTTAAATGTATTTAAATCGTACATGGATAACTTCCAACAGTTGCCAGTTGGTCGGGTGTTCTATGTGAACCATGGTTTTACCCCGTCTGTGTCTTTTGCTGTTGGTCTGCTCTTGTTCTGTGGTTTAACGTTTGACGGCAAATAAAGACAGTTATAAACTACTGCAATTAGTAAATGACAGTACTATTCTAATAATTCTCTAAAAATATAATGCTGGCTTTGTAATTTCATAATCAAAAGTATGCTTTTGTTTCTAACTAAAACCATTTTTTTTCCTTTTCAGATACATCAAGCATCTTTTCTTACATCTAAATGGTGGGACAACCTCCTAGACCTTGTATGTATGCTACAAAGATTGTTTTTTAATACATAGAAGAACCAATACAGCTGATTATGAACAATTAATCTCAGTTTGAATGTTATATGATTCAACATAAAAAAAAGCATAACATACATAGTTAAAAACATATTTAAAAACATATTTTACAGACATGAACAGCCTAATATCATCTTGCAATCAACCATAGTTTCTTATAAATTGGACCTATGTAGTTATTTTATTGTTATAAAAAAGTTATTAATAAATTATTATTAGTAGTAGTAGCTGTATTTTGACTTACAGTAAAATCAAGTATAAATTAAATTATTTATGTTGATTCTTTAATATTTGGACGTAACTGATTTTTTTTCTTTTGTCTTTGTTCACAGATATGTGAATGTGGCCATGCAAAGTGTGTGACATTTCATTATCTACCCGGTATGAATTGCTAAAACATTTTAGGCTGAAACATTTCCACTATGGTCGCAATTGCCGATATCCCTGTCTATATGCAGATTGCCCATGTACATTCACAAGTTGGAAGAATCTTTTGAGTCACACATATCAAACACACAGGAAGTTAACAGCAGCAAATGTTCAGTTAACTACATTCTTTTGTCAGACGTGTGCATGTAAGGAAATTTTAACTGAAAAGGAATACTTTGCTCATGTAAATCAACATCTTAGGCAGTATGAAAACGTAACTTGTATGTTTGAAGGATGTACGTTTGAGACAAACATATATGGAACATTTCACTCTCATAAAAATCGTAAACATAATCCCTACACTCTAAACGATTTTAAGGCAGGTGTTGTTAAACTCGCTGCTCAGTCAGACGAATCTGGTAGTACTGTAGATGATAGCCCCTCATCTTCTGCGGACATTGATTTTGTACCTCCGTTAGATGCAGATAGTGATATAGTGAATCATTGAGAGATATGCTGATATTTACATTTTTCCTCTTGACTTGCACTTTTTCTACTCGTTAGAATCACCACCCTATTTTTCCAAATTATTGCATGTCACAGATTTGTGAAAATGTTTGTGTAATGTTAACAAGTGTTGTCATTGAATCAGATTTGACCTGATTGTTATGTCTACCTCAAGTTTTGCAGTTTTTTTAGCACAGTTCTTGAGGAAAAAGTACTATGCCTGCAGTCTGTTAAAATCCTTTGCATTTATTTGTTATAGGATTATTGTGGCAAAAAAAAAGAAATAAATAATTAAAGTAGTGCAATTAACCTTGGTGTGTTAAGTAAAGAATGTAAGTACTTTATTTTTTGTTGAGGTTGCACACAACACAGTATCAGTGAGCACAGACTGTCTTGCTAGCTCCTCTTTTTGCTGCCTTTTGTGCTTGTTATTTCTAAAATAAAAATGTGAAATGAAGTGGCCCTCTGGCCATTCTTTTTTGTGTTGTATATTGTGATTGGGGAGGGGAAATGGTGATGAATAAGTAAATACAAATTTATAAATATGATTTTAAAATACATTGGGTTTATTAATACAAATTACTTAAATGTGATGCATTTTATGTAAAATAGGTTTATTACATAACACATAAACCCATTTCTTATTTATTTAAAATAAATTGGATTAATTGAAAATATCACATAAATCTAATTGTTACTTGTTTTATTTATATAGGACTTACATATATTTATCACATTAAGTTTATTAATACGTTTACATTAAAAATACGTAATCCAAATGGATGGAAAATTTATATGCAATCAAATTACATAAATCTTATTTATTAGGCCTAAATATTTTTTTGAGTGTGGTCATTCAGTATATTCAGGTAGTCAGCTGACCTCATTCTTTGGGCACATAACGTTGCTGAACTGAAAACTGACCAGCTGCAGCAACCCCAGATCATAGCACTTCCCCCACAGACTTGTAAGGTAGGCACTAGGCATGATGGATACATCAGTTTTATCTGCCTCTCTTCTTACCCTGATGCACTTATCACTCTGGAACAGGGTAAATCTGCTACACAGCTGTTTAGTCCCAATCCCTTTAGTTCTCTTCTCATTATCTGTGTGGAATTGCTTTTACTTTCACTATTACATATGGCCAATAGTTCTACTGTTGTTTTCTTACTTATTTGTTTAGTTAAATTGAGGTGGTGACTTTTTTGGGATGGGCAGTGTATTTAAAAACCTTATTAAGCAAACAAACATTTAACAATATGTCACACAAAGCATATTCAAACTGTCACATGATGTCTCTACATTCCTTCCCCTTTTAATTTTTGTGACCTGTTCTGAAAACAATTTATTAGGAATTACAGATGTATGACACAGTAATCCCAATATATATAAATGAGCAAATATGACAAAATGCTGACTTGTCTGTACAATAGGGAAAAAAATACACAGCGAAAGAAGAAAAAAATTTTGTTAAGTAAAGGAAATATTAAACTAATTTGTTTAAAAAATTCCAGGTAGGATTGATATTTATGTGAGAACTGATGCTCTCGGTACAACAGCAGTATCTAAAGTTTTGATACTTCAGGACTGATCTGCCAGTCTTTAGACAGCATATAAAGCTATGTGAAAACCAAAGTGAATATGAAGAATGTTAAAAAACACCCACTGCAAATTCAATGGTTTTATTTATCGGGACATAATGAAAATCATCTGGTCCTATGCAGGCCTTAGAATTAATTAAAAACAACCTCAGATGGACAACACATGACATATTACACTGTCATCATTTAGTATACAAAAATTAAACCCAATCAGAAATGCCATGTGTGCAAAACTAAGTATACTTTATTAATTAATAACTTGTAGAACTACCTTTAGCAGCAGTAACTTGAAGTAATCATGTTCTGTATGATTCTTACATCACTGTGGATACATTTTTACTTACTATTCTCTACAACATTGCTACAGTTCTTTTAGGGTTGTGAGCATTTGTTTATGCATAGCTCTTTTTAGTTCCTACTACAGCAATTGTAATTGTGTTGGGTTGAGGTTTGGACCACCTTGATTCTACATTTGTAAATTTTAGGCTCACTGTCCTGTTGTATTACCCAACTTCACCAAGCTTTAGCTGTAGGACAGATGGCCTTATATTTGACTCTTGCATACTTTGGCAGCTGTAAGATTGTACTTAGTTTTTTTACACATAGCTTTTCCATTTTGGTTTTATTTTTATCAAAATAAAAAATAGCCCAGTTTAATATATCATATATGTCATGTATGTATTGTTCAACTGAGGTTGTATTTACCTAATTTTAAAACCTTAAAAGAGAAGATAAAATGCTGATACATAACGCTATATAATTCAAAGAGGGTGTAGTGCTGTTGCTCATAGATAACAATGTTAACTGACTCCACCCAGTGTTTAAAGGTAACATTCACGGAAGTATTTTATGAATTGGGCATGGCCAAAGTGAGGAAGAGCTCCAGGAGGTGCCTAACATCATCTGGGCCAATAGCAAACAAGATGTAGGTCTGTGCCAACCTATGCATGTTATACCTAAATCAGACTTTAGGCCTGCAGATTGCAATATCCACTAAAACAATAGCTTACTGGAAAGATCTAAAGGCCTACAGTGCACTAAGTTGGACCCCTGAGGCAGAAGGGGCCTTTAAAAAAGTTAAAAAGGGCTCTTTAAAACACACCTACATTGGGCATTCCAGATCCTAATAAACCATTCATGCAAACAGTAGATGAAAAACACGGATGCATGATATCTGTTCTGCTGCAAGATCATGGTGGCAAAAATAAGACCAGTAGCATCATTTTTAACCAAACTTGATCCAGTGGCAGCAGCACTTCCAATGTACTTCAGGGCTGTGGAAACTGCTAAGAAGGCTGTGAATGCCTTAAGAGACATAGTGGGATATTGTTTCTTAACCCTTTTGGTCCCACATGCAGTTTCACAGCTTCTCCTAGAACCAAAAACAGCACACATGACAGTATCAATATCACACTATTCTCCTCAAAATGCCAAATATAACTGTGAAAAGATGCACTGTCCTTAACCAAGCTTCTCTTCTTCCCACAGAGGACAATGGAGAACCACACAATTGTGTTGACCTTGTTAATGAATTTTGCTCCCCTAGGCCAAATCTCCAAGAAACAACTCTTCTGAATAATTAGAGGGATACCCTCTCATCTGTGTGGTTTAAAAACCTGCAACCCTCTCTTTATTACCGTTAAACACGCAAACAAAGATATGTAGCAACATTACATTTTAGGTGCAGACGTGAACAGCAGAGACCCAATGGCTACCGAAAACTCACACTTCCATCGCAATCTCATTGAACGTTTCTTACACCATGGAAAAACTACAATCCTAAACTGGATGATGACATCGATGCTGAAGACAGTTTAATCTGCACAATTATTTTAGCTTGCGGATTTTAGATTTGGCTTCACTCGCATATGTGTCAGGGAATTCTATTTCCTACAAAAACAGCTGTTTGTTATTCTTTGCTTAAGCTTGGAGACAACCCATCTTAACGAAGGCAGTGTTTAAAATCAGCAGAAGTAACACAAACAGAAGGTCTGATATGAGTTGTAGCTTTCCTATAATCATTGATTAAATGCAATGAGATTTTGTGTAAATTGTAATCTATCTAACTATGTTATTAACGCTTTTAAAGGTCTGTGTAGGTATAGATAAACTTTCTTAAATTTTTCTCCGAAATGACAAAAAGAAGAGATATGTAATGGAAAATTTTAAAACATTCGAAACGTGCTTGTATACACGTACAACTCAATTTCAACAAGGACAGATTAGAGCCAGTGAAAACAACTGTGTAAGATGACAGGACATCTTTCCCAGGTAAAAAAATAAAAAATAAATTTACAACTGGCCACATCACAAACACCCTCCAGGGCTTAGGTGTGTCTGTGACAATCTACAATCAAAATGTATAGTTTGGTTTACTACCAGATGCAAATGGAAATATAAAAAATTGGAATTGGCTAAATATATCTAAAAACAAAACACAATGATTGTGGTCAATCATTAGGCAAGCAAAATATATCTTTTTTGTGTGTATGATTTCTATTGCCAGATTCTTTGAAATGATCTGATGCTATGCTGATGAACAAATCATAATTTCCCAAACAAACCTGTTTAAGATATTTATCTGCTTAGAATTTTGGTATAGGATTAAATCTCACAATTTGACAATCAGGAAAGGGTAAAAGTGATCGGCTCTCTACTGGTCTTTACAACATCTGCAGAGCCTTCACATATTCGTACCGAACCGTTTCGGTTTTTCAGTATTTATTTATAAATGAATTAATTCCTTCTATCCTCCATTCATTCATCCTCTGCCTCTATATGTGGATTTGGCAGCAGAAGAATGAATGAATGAATTGATGAATGAATTTATAAATAAATAAATTGAATGAATAAATAACGATCTTGTGTTTTTTGAATGCAGACATTTGTTAAAGTTTGCTGAAATAAGTAGAGGAGTTAAGTAGAATAGATATTCAGAAAATCAAACATAATACGTAAAAAACACAATTATATACACATTTTTTTATTTATTTAATTTAATTTAATCAATTTAATTTGTGCCTGGTTAATTGATTACAAAGTTTAATCAATAAAAAAAAGTGTGCAAAAGTCTTTGTTCAGAAATGTTAGTAATAATAAATGTCCTTAATAAAAAATGCCAAGCAATTTGAGCTTTTTGCCATTTTTCTCTATAACTGTACTGAAACTGAACGGAACCATAAATAAAAAATCGTATTTCTGATACATAGTGAGAAGCCACAGTGAAAATGCACTAATTCTAGATTCTTTTTCATAACCCTGAATTTATATCATGATAATGCATAAATTCCAGATTGATATAGGACCCACATTTATGTGCATACCTGTTGATCACACTTTCTGCTTCACTTTTGGAAGCATAAAATTTTATATTATGCTGCAGATTCCCTTCAGTGGATCTAGGGGTACAGAACCTGTACCAGGATGACAATGTTAATGTCAATCAAAGTCAAATTAAATTTGTGCGCCGCACAGAGCCCTGACTTTAACCACACTAAAAATCTTTTAAAGAAATTGTAATGTGTGTCCCAGACCTCCTTATAAAACCTCAGTGCTCAACCTCAGCAGTGATCTGTGGCTTAATAGACAAAAAATCCTCAAAGCAATGCTGCAAAATCTAGTGAAAAGTCTTCATAGAAAAGTTGAGGTTGGTGCAACAGTGAAGATGCAGTGTAGTAGTTTTATTTTAAGAATGGACAGCACAGTTTTTGCATTTTATTAAGAGCTAAAATAGCTTTTATTTCCTTAAAGTGTAGAAAGAAGAAACTTTAATGGACTCATTTAGAACAAAAATTATGTTCTTATATAAAATATTCCATGTTATTTAGGTGAACCACAGAGGGATTTTTGTATCACTCTTTGTCCATCTTCACTCAGATCCTTCAAGGCAGATTTGAGCAGGAAGTAAGAGGCTACAAATGAAATACCACCCGCAATAACACAGCCAAGAATTGGGACCCTGCTCTCCAGCTCTTTAGCCAAGAGTTGATGTCCTGAGGCTACCTGATGTAGCAAGTCTTGCACTGCATGTGCTGACAGCTCTCTGCCAACTGTGGAGGTTATCTCACTCTGAAGCTTCTATAGAAAGGCATAGTGTGGGAAATTGTAAGAAATTGAAATTATTAGTAAAATATGGACAGGTAAATATATATTCAAAGTAACACCTGTTATTTAGGTTTATTTAGCTTGCTTATTTATCTAGAACAACTTACAATTAAGATGCAACTAAAATAAAAACTAACAGTAAAACCTTGTAAAAATAAAAATGTGGCAGAATGTCCTCTAAATGTGATGCAGTAGCCAATACCCCAAACCACTTCTTTCTCATACAGTAACCCACTGCATCTTGTTGCTTGCAATAATTATCTTTCAAAAACTAAAAGCAAAATAAATAAAAATATAATTCAAAGTACTGTACCTCAAATGATATGCCTGTTATATTCGCTAATCGATGAAGAGAATTTGCATCTAGACAGAATGCTTGCTGATAATATTTTAAAGTCTCCATCAGTTTGGGAACAATAGAATTGGTTGGAGCTCCCCTTGTGACAGTGCTCAAGCACACCGCAATTGCTTTCTTCCAAACATCTTGAGCAAGTGCTTCCTGTTTTCTTTGTATAATCGATGCACTAAGGTTGGGTAGTGACAAGAGCAGAGCATGTCTCTTATGTCCCTCCAGTTGCTCTAGCAAAGTCGTCTGGAGTGCAGGGAAGTCATAGCACTGTGGACGAAAGCAGGAGAGCAGAAAAACCTGTGGTTGTTCTATTTGACCATTTCTTAGATTCTTTTCACAGTCTACACGGAGGAGGTTCAAGACGTCATCATCAGACAAACCTCTCTGACTCCTGCGTCTAGCATTTGCCTTTAAATCTCGATCCACTTTGTTCCTGATTAAATAAAACTTCTTTTGAGCTTGCATAATATATTTAGCCAGTGAAGAATGACATTCTTGAAATCTATCAGATGTGACAATGATGAAGAAGTCATATTTTAGCAGATCAACATCCTCCAGATAGGTTCCAGGCTGAAAAGAGGGAGTCCCAATCCCTGGTAGGTCCCACAGCAAGACATTACTAGCAGTGGGATGTGAGTATGGTAAAGCATTCTGAGTGGTTTCTGTTACACTTGTCTCTGCTGCTTCAGGGTCATCATCAGAAACCCCACGGAAAGCATTGATAAAAGAGGACTTGCCTGCACCGGACTCTCCTGTAACTGCAATGTTTAGGGTAACTGATTTCATCTCTAAAAGCATGCCTTCAACCTGTGCCACAACATCCGTGACCCCACGTGACTGCATGAAACTATTCATCTCATTGATCTCCACTTCACTTATTGTACCCTGGGATGCCATGATAATGCTGAGTGGATAAAACCTGCCAAATAAAAAGGTAAATAAATGTAAACAACAGAATGGTCCCAGTTTATTATACATTATTTTATATTATATATATATATATATATATATATATATATATATATATATATATATATATATATATAAATATATAAATATATATATATAAAATATATATATATATATATATATATATATATATATATATATAATTTTTTTTTTTTACTTTTGGCAATATAGCATATAATCAGTATGGTATGTGATTTTTGAGCATTGCATTCCACATTAGTCCAAATTTGCTCCTATAATTCCCTTCACACTTCTGGGAAGTTGTTTCACTAGATCTTGAAGTGTGCTAATGGATATTTGTGTTCATCAGCCACAAGCTATTATAAAAGGCAGGTGCTGACGTAGGTGAAGACGCCTAGGGCGCGGTCAGCATTCCAGTTAATCGCAAAGGTGTTCAGTACAGATGAAATCAGAGCTGTATAGTAGACCACTCAAGATCTTCCTCTCCAAAGCCTGTAAACCATATTTTCATGAAGCGCACTTTGTGCCCAGGAGCATTGCCATGCTGGAACAGGTTTGGGTTTCAAAGTTCAAGTGAATGCATAATGTATGCATTCTCTATGCAAGACTCAAAGCACTTTTGTACGTCGATCTGGATAAGGGCGTCTGCTAAATGCCGCAAATGTAAATGTAAATGTAATGTTATTATACCACAAAGACGTCCTGTACAATTGAGTGCCTTCAGCTTTGTGGTAACCGTTTGGAAATGAACCACATATAGCAGGGAATGGTCAGGTGACAATACTTTTGGCAATATAGTGTGTGTGTGTGTGTGTGTGTGTGTGTGTGTGTGTGTGTGTGTGTTAAAATATGTTTATAATGTCCTCAGTTGTATGTGATGTAATGTGGTATAGTTCTTCTGTGTTGTGCATATGAGTAAGCCACTAGGGGTACTAAAGTGTTGGCTATGGTGAAACGCGTTTGCGTTAATGTTTGTCCCATGTGTGTTATGGTTCTTCTCTGTGTGTGTATGTGAGCTGCTCTGACCGTGAGACTGATGTGTCAGCAGAAGTTTAATAAATATGCCTAAAACGGCTAAAGATTAATCTCCATCATCAATTTATCTTCCGGATGCATCGCTAGCTGCAACAGTAGTGTAGCACAAATCAACAGTGTGTGTGTGTGTGTGTGTGTGTGTGTGTGTGTGTGTGTGTGTGATCATTGGCTTGGCCGTTTTGCCTCTACTAATGAAACTGAAAATACCAATAACAGATTATTTTCTTTCATTTTCTTTCTGTCACATAGATTTCCCGTTCGTCTCCTGTTTCCTGTTCTGTGTTTAATCAAAGCTTTCAAATTGTTCGAGTTGCATTGCGTGTTATTGGTTCCTGCTTTTGTTCTGCGTTAAAATCCTTGTTAGTTTTATTTAAATAGAGTGTCGCATTACTCAGATCAATAACAAATAGACTTAAAAATACGTATTATTATATGAACTAGTACCAAAAATTATAGTTATATCCTACCTCTACACTGAAGAACAAATACCGAAGAATGCGTCTCCGACAAGTGAGAAATTCTCTCTCTCTCTCTCTCTCTCTCTCTCTCTCTCTCTCTCTCTCTCTCTTTCTCTCTCTCTCTCTCTCGCGCTCGCTCTCTTTCTTTCTCTCTCTCACTGACACACAAACGAGAGAGAAAGCGAAAGTGCTAACTGGCCATTTCAATATGCAGTATTATATACAGTGGTCCCCCGGAACTCCTGGTGATTACGTACTAAGACCCGCGCGGGTTCCGAAAATCCGCGAATTTGGGACGCCACCCCGCAGCCCCTATGGTACTTTAGTAAATTAATCTAGACATTGTGTCACTTTAGTCAAGTCAAGTCAAGTCAAGAGGCTTTTATTGTCATGTCTACTATACACAGTGGTACACAGTAAAAACGAGACAACGTTCCTCCAGAACCCTGGTGCTACACTAAAAAATATAGAGCTACAACACACCACATAAAGCTACATAAAGTGCATTGAGTACAACCGAGTGCAAACTACTTAAATACAATAATGTGTGCTTTAAAAAATTATAAAATGTGTTACTGAAAACATAGTTAAAGGTTCTGGCAGAGAAGTATGTGATGGAGGTGCAGGACATGTTTGAGGACAGTGTGACAGCACTGATTGACAGACTGGTTTAAGGTGGAGGTTGGACTGCATCAAGGATCAGCTCTGAGCCCTTTCTTGTTTGCAGTGGTGATAGACAGGTTGACGGATGAGGTCAGACAGTAGTCTCCATGGACTATGATGTTTGCGAATGATATTGTGATTTGTGGTGATAGTAGGGAGCAGGTTGAGAAGAACCTGGAGACACGCTGGAGAGAAGGGGAATGAAAGTCAGTAGGAGTAAGACAGAGTACATGTGTGTGACTGAGAGGGAGGGCAGTGGAGTGGTGCGGTTGCAGGGAGAAGAGGTGATCAGGTACCTGGGGTGGAGACCACTGTGGCGACCCCTAATGGGAGAAGCCGAAAGAAGAAGAAGAAGAAGAAGAAGAAGAAGAAGAAGAAAAAGACTGTATCGTATATATGAATAATTTACCAGTTTAGATTGGTTAAATAGCATTAAACATAGACCCCTTTGCATAAGACCACTCAATTTAAACCTAAATTAAATGAAATAACTTGTAAATTCAGTTACATAAAATTTTGTGGCTGATCACTGTTTTGGTGTTCTGGTCTTCCAAACCTTACAGCAGTGAGTGGTTTGCGTCTCTATTTTTGCTCCATGACTTTTTTGAACGTTGGATTGTGTTAACGTTACCTTCAATCCTGCACCGTGGAGGTTGCTGGTGATGTGTGACTTACTGACTTTTGTTTTGGGAGTTATCTCCTCACAATGTTTCTGTGATGATGCATGTGGTGTCTGTGGTGGTTTTCTTCTTCTTCTTTTTTTTTTAGAACATTCTAAGCTGTTATTGGTTTTGCCTCATCTCTGTGCCATAACATGCCATAACTCAGATCGAGTTAACGTCTTTTCACAACTTTAAAATAGCTGTTTTTTCCTCCAAAGACAGCTCGCTGTTCTTCAAGTTGGCTTATGCCTTTTCAAAAGTAGTAGATGTTCAGAGTTAAAAAACACCTGTTTGTTTCAGAGGGAACTGTACATAATTTTATGCAGTCTACTACTATATTCCAAAAGGTGGCAGCCTAAGCTCATATATACATTTGTTGGCAAGAACGCAACCACAGGTGGTGACATGGTTTTAGTAGTCTAAACGTTATTGATAACAGTAGTACAATGAGAGTAAACTATTTATCAACCATGTATCATTAAGTTGTATTAATGAAACTTAAAAATAGATTTAAAAATGTATTAACAAATACAGTATTTCTTTTACTAACTAAACAATTAACAATAATCTATTTTTAATATAATCTAAATTAAGTCAAGTTTATTTCTATAGCGCTTTTCACAACAGACATTGTCTCAAAGCAAATTAAAGTGTAAACTATCAGAAACTAACATTTAATTTTAAACAATCTAAAGATATGAATAATATGCACTATATTCATCATCAACAACTTCTTTTTCTTCTACTTTATGTCCTTTTTAATAGTGATCAGGGTCACAGTAGATCCAGGTGTTAATTTAATTTAAATATATTATTTATTAAAAAAAAATTATTAAACACTGCAATAGGCTGGCATCATGCCCATACAGTATTTCCCCCTTTACACCAGATCCACTGCAACCTCAAGGAAGGTAGCTTTATCTTGTAGATTATTTAAAAATTATCTTTCCATAAGGGCACCACATTTGTTGCAGCAGGTAGCATTTCAGTCACACAGATCAAGGAGCAACAGTTGCTGGAGATGAATGCCTAAATTACATTTCCACAACAAGAACTGAGTGCTGTAATTGGGGAACATTTTCTTTCCTAATCATGGTCATTCTTGAGCAGAATTTTTTCTTAGCTGTTATCTTAGCTGAGTTGGTATTTAGGAAATAAATCTATTTGTAAATCTATTTGTAAATGTACCATAGTTAAATTACATTATTTGTTTGTGTGTGAGTATCTTTGCATGTGTGAGTATAGATGAGGTATGATTAGTAGTGCTGATGAGTCATAAAAAGTCAGATGACTTGGCAGGAAGTGATAGAGAACTATAATGATGACACACAAACATGCTCATGCACACATGCATGTTGAGATTGGAGCAGCTTTTGATTCTACTAAATTGTTATGCTGTTGAATATATCACAGATAATAAGGTGTGATTACAGTATATTGTCAGTATTATCAGACAAGTGATCACAGATAGAGACCACTTCCTACTACTCTCTGTTCACTTAATCTATGCACAGAGCTGAGAGAGTACTATAGTTAATCTATATTGCATCCTTATTCAGTATGTCATCCAAATGGGGAAGAAGGAAGCATTTGTTTAAATTTGGGGATAAATTTGATCAAGCAAGAATTATTGCACATATGGGTGGGTATATATATATATATATATACACCCACACAAACAGAAATGATTAACACCTGGTGTAAAAAATAAAATGAACTATCTATTCACTGACAGAATCAATAGTTGAAAACAGTGAACACCTTCGGCAACACCTTGGCTGTCAGTAAGTTGGTACCTATGTTCATGTGGAGGAACATGAAAAAGCATATAAGGGCTAAAACTTTAACACTGCTTTGTAAAATTATCAATTGTTACAAATGCTATACAAATCAAATTGAATACATTTGAATTGAATATTCCTCCATCACCTTACATTATTCATGGCCAAAATATAGGAATGACCTAAACCTTAAATGAGTGTACAATTTAGCTATTCATACAATATATTACTTATAACCCAGCCATTAGGGTTGCACAGTGCAGTCTTACTGCCAGTCACAAGCCCAGTTCAATGGGGAGGGTTGTGTTAGGAAGGGCATCCAGCATAAAACGTGCCAAATCAAATATGTGGATCACGAATCATAATTTCATACTGGATTGGTCGAGACCTGGTTTACCAACGACCGCCACAGGTATTGTGGGCCAACAGGGTACCGGTGGAAATTGGGCTGCTGGCTGAAGGAGGAGAAGGAGAGGAGAAAGACGTCTACAGAGACAACAGGAAAAGAAGAAGTGGAGGTTCGGATTGGTACTTTAAATGTTGGAACTATGACTGGTAAAGAGAGAGAGTTAACTGATATGATGGAGAGGAGAAAGGTAGATATGTTGTGTGTTCAGGAGACCAAGTAGTAATGGAGTAAAGCCAGGAACATTGAAGATGGCTTTAAACTGTTCTTTTATGGTGTGGATGGAAAGAGAAATGGTGTAGGGGTGATTCTGAAGGAAGAGTTTAGTCAGAGTGTAGAGAAGGGCAAGAGAGTTTCTGATAGGGAGATGAACGTGAAGTTGGAAGTTGAAGGGGTAATGATAAATGTCATTAGTGCGTGGGCTGTGAGATGGAGGAGAATGAAAATTCTGGAGTGAGTTAGATGAAGTGGTAGAAGGTGAACCTGGGAAAGAACGACTGGTGATTGGGGCAGATTTCAATCGCCACGTAGGTGAAGGGAGCAGGGGTAATGAGGAGGTGATGGGTAGGTATGGTCTTAGGGAGAGAAATGTGGAAAGGCAGATGGTGGTATATTTTGCTGAAAGGATAAAAATAGCAGCGGTAAATACTTATTTTTAGAAGAAGTTGTATGGTTTAGAGACAGTGGCATTGAGTAAAAGACAGGAGGTGGAGCTGGAGGTAGCAGAGCTGAAGATGTTGAGATTTTAATTGGCAGTAATGAGGATGGACAAGATTAGAAATTAGTTTATTAGAGGGAGAGCCCATGTAGGACATTTTGGGGATAAAGTGAGAGAAGCCCTATTGAGATGGTTTGGACATGTGCAGAAGAGGGGTATGGGGTATAGCGGTAGGAGAATGCTGAGGATGGAGTTGCCGGGAAGGTAAAAAGGAAGGTCAAAGAGTAGGTTCATGGATGTATGCAAGTTTGCAGGTATGACATGCAGGTAGTTGGTTTGAAAGAGGCAGATGTAAAGGACAGAGGGGTATGGAGTCGGATGATCCGCTGTGGCGATCCCTAATGGGAGAAGCCGAAAGAAGAAGAAGATAATATATCACTTATCACTGTATAAAGATCTATGCCATTTTAATTAGTTTTATTATTGGCACAATAATATAATGTTATTGGATACCAAGTATAGTAAAGATGCAGTATTTATGAAAATAAATATAATAGCTAACAATGTTTTTGTCTGTGAGTTCATAAAAACACAAATAAATTAAACAGATATATAAAAAAAGGTTTTGAATGCTATTATGATTTATGCCAAAAAACTAATCATAATTTATAACTTGATCCCACTGAGAATTCTTTGATACTGAAAGAGGTCACATGGCAAGATTACAGTTGGTTAGACCTTAGTGATTGTGTCAGTTAACTTATTCTGGTAAAACCAGTCTGAGTGTGACTATTCCTAACAGCATTATACATGTAGCTCACGCTGATTTGCTCAGAGCATAAAACAAGCCTTTAAACTTGAATGTTCTTCTTAACTTATAGCCTTGAGCAATGCCACAAAAAAACACACACACCACGTTTAAAAATTGCCATGAAATTCCCCTGGGGTGCACACGGTGCCTTTGTGAAGTGCTGATATGCCCTACAAAAGTAGCTCAGGCTCACATTGTGTTGTGCTTTTGGCTTTTAAGTATAATTTTGTTTGATTTACCAGGGTGAGTGCTATTTCTGTTTTGACATATTTTTCCACTGCTTTTAAAACTTTTCTTAAAAATACTCAGCCCCTAATTCTGTTTAGTGGCTAGAATGTGTGAGTTTTATTTTGGTGTTTGCTTGCTCTGTGATTTGTGTGTTAATTGCAGCACAGTGTCTCTGAGAGGCACTATAATTATGCACGCTGCTGGGCATCTAAAAGCACATTGCTGGGAGCTGCAGAAAGAGTGATATGCACTGGTATGTGTAGGTGTTTTGGATAATTGTGAAGGTTATACAGGGTAATGTTGTGTGGAAGAGATTTCCTTGGTACTGATAACAAGGATCTATTTTTTTTACATATATTTTCAAGGATAAATTCAAATAAGTGTATAAAATTGATTTAGTACAATACTCACTGCTGCCCTATATAGTGTTCTATATAGCACAGTTTAGATAATAAAGAATGAGTAATGGAGTGAATTCAAACACAGCAGAAGATCTTGCAACCTGCTGTCCTCTTTCCTCTATTCCCTCAATAAATTCCAGCACACATACTGACATTCCTGTCTCTGTTCTTTCAGGTCTTTTATCCCCCCACCCTTCCCCCTGTTCCTCTGATGCTTTTTCTTCACCACAATCCTGTGGTCACTCAGTGTGAACACTACAGACACAACTCCCCCTTTTTCTGTGTGTTAAACTCTCAGAGTTCTTAAAGGAATGTGGTTTTGTTTTGCTCCCATTCATCTAACTATGACCCTCAATGCCCAAAACACTCTTACCCAGGGAGATGCTGGAGTAAAAAAAAAACACAAATATTGAACCTGTCAGCATCATAAATGCCAGCATCAGCTATGTAGAGGTTGACTGTTTTTTAAATTACACACCTGCTTGACCCCACGGTTATTCTTTTATTGTACCCACACATTATGCTCCCAAGTGAGGATATGTACACACTGAATGTGCATTCTCCTTGTGATATTTCATGGCCATACATGTTGTACAAAATATACAAGAAACTGTGGGAGGGCAAGTGGTGAGAAAGAGACATGCAGGCCAAAAAGTTACATTTCATGCAATTTAGAAGAAGCAAAGTGATGTTGGCCAATCCTTTCGCAGTAAACAAAGTAGACAAACCTAGATGTTTAAACATTATCTTATTATTTATATTTAGTCTAATATTTGCTCTTATATTAAGGTTATTTTAGGTTGTATAATGCATTTGCAATCGTGAAACAAGGCAAGTCATGCAAGTCAGGGACATGACAAATTACGCTCTAAGATGTCGAGGCACTGCTGTACACTGGTAATGTCTTTGTCATTACTTTTTCGCTCTCTTCACAGAGAGGCCTGCGGAGAAAGCGCTGATACACACCAGAGAATAATGTAATATTGTCCTTTTTTCCTCCCTAACAAACCAGACCTTGAGCTCTTGTTGCTTAGTCTTGGAGGTGAACCAAAACAACCTACGCTTTCACAAACAAGTCAAACAATGGTAGGACTATTCTGTTTCTTTGCTGGCTTCACTATGGGGTGATTTGAACTCTTAATACTGTATCAGCTGTGTAGTCAAACTGTCCTGTGTTGTGTTGTTTTGATTTGGCTTGGCTTGGCGCTGCCAACTATAGAATCTAAGCAGCCCGCTATGTAAATAAACAATGCTGCATCACATGATTGTAGTCACAATGGTAATTGATAACACAGGAAGTGACTGGCATATGACTTATTATTGAAGTAGATGTATTCAGGAAATGTTAGGAAATTGTGAAGATACCCAGTTATCTGTCATCTTCATTTTCTAGTTTAATCTTTTTTCTCCCTTTAAATATTACTCTCTAACTGTTTGTTATAGAGAGACACTGTGTTTGTTCTTAGAAGTGGTTTAGCAAGAAATGAATCCATGTTCAATTTCCAAAAACTCTGAGGCAAGATGTTAATTCCTAGACATAGCAAAAATATTTAACACCCATATGAAACAGTCTTGCATAGTTTAGCTCTATGGTAACCCCTTTCAGCCACTGTCTTAAGAAATTTTGTTTCATATACAATATCTATTTCATTCAAAATGCTTCTTTCCACCCCTATACCCCTCCTACACACTCTCACTTTCTGTAAAGGAAATGCATATTTTACTCACAACAGGCAAAGAGACATGCAGAGTTGTACTAAACTGTACCAGATGTTCCTTTCATTGAAAACAGTGACAGTATACTCAGACAGAACAACAGCTTACACAAGCCGAACATTACACAACACACAAAACCTTATTTAACAACCCACATACACAAAATGCAATATTTTGTGAAAACTTCTTTTAGCATCGGACTCATTGAAAAACAACACTCATTCACTTGTGTATTTTTTTGTCTTTTTAATGGATTTATAACTATTTTGTGTTTAAGTGTGTATGGACATGATTTTATACACAAGAAGTCCACATTATGATGCATGACATAATGACAGTTTAAATTATTTTATTTTTTTAAGTTGCAGAATTCTAATTTACTGATATGTAAATCCTACAAAAGAAGATTCTGTTCTGCATAGACACCCTTTATTAAGCTAAAGGTCCTTAAATATTAAAAAATATTTTGAAACTTATTGTAATACAAAATGCAGTAGAAACACCTTGGGAAGCTTGTACCAAAAATTTGTGTGGAGAGGAAAGAGAATGAAAGAGAGTATGTGAGAGAGTATGTGAGAGAGAGAGAGAGAGAGAGAGAGAGAGAGAGAGAGAGAGAGAGAGGGGGTGGGGAAATATATATTTCCATTTAATTTATTAAAAATTAGCCCAGTAACATTTACAGTAGTTGTTGTCTTCCATTGTTAAATGCATTCAGTGCTATGTAAGTTTACCACAGGTTTTTTTTTCTGACACCACAAATATGCTACCTCAAAAATAAAATGAAGTAAAATAGAAACAAGACCGTGTGAGATTGTGTGTTTATATGTCTCATGAGGCATGCACAGGAAATGGGATTGGGTGTGGTGATAATGTAGGGGTTTAAGAAGCAGAAAAAGTTCCAAAATCTCAAACTTTACAACACAGCCTAAGAAACAATAAGCACTAATTTTCCCAGAGCAGCACAAATAACTCTATCTGTACATATTTCAACTTTCACTAACACTATTGTCCAGAGCGCATGATACGGCAACCCTGGGGCACAGAGGGTTAAAAGCCTTGCTCAAGGGCCAAAGAGTGGCAGCTTGGCAATACCGGGGCTTGAACCCCAGACCTTCCAATCAGTAACCCAGAGCCTTAACCACTGATATACACACCGAATTACAAACTGATGCTTAGTCTTTAAGCGTTTCAGTTGGATGCAAAAGAGATCTGCAGATAAAGTATTGTTCATGTTTAACTTATCAATAGTATCATATCGGTAGAACTTATCCAAGATACAAGAAAATACAGTTTGCATGCAAAATTCTTGGACACACAAGAAAAGTTCACACTGGATCCTGCACTCTACCACACTACAATGCTTTATTTAAGGCCAAGCTGCATATTGTAGTTTCCTGCTCATCAACTCAGGGCAGCCTTTTAAATTTCCAGTTCCAATCTCGTTTATGGATTGGCATCTTTTTGACATTGACATGGATTGACATTCTCTATTTTTATTAGTTAATAACAGTACTGGCTTTAAAGGAGTTTTTATACAGACAATTGTCTTGGTTAAATCTATAACACTTATCATAATAACTGCTGATTTAAGAAGGCAATCAATAACAATTGGAAGCATTAGTAACCAGTTAGCCTGTTGTTAAGTCACTCACTATTGGGCACGAGGGGTGAAAAGAGTACTGAAATATCATACTCAAGTAAAAGTACTATTACTTTCCGTAGACTGTAGTGTGAGTAGAGTAAAAGTACATAAGTTCTAAAGAATAGTGAGTAGTAAGTATTATACTGTGAATATTATTATAGCCTTAAAAAAAGGTAGCTTACATCAGTGTCATTCTCTTTTATGGATGTTTCTCTGTAAAAAGAAAACCCACAATATTTCTTCAACAGTTATATGACTTCAAGCATTTAAAAAATCCAGGCATGTCATATTTGAAAAGGCAATCAATAATCAGTTAATATTTTGTGACTACAATTATGTGCAGGGCTTCACCTGTTTCCTATGCCCCATGATGCTTTGGGCGAACTGTGGGTGGAACTTCCGTTACAATGTAAACAATCATTTGCTGCAGTGTCGCTACTAATTAATTCAGAGCAAGATGTGGAATTACATGCTGACAGAAAAGGACATAAGCATACCCGTCCCTTCCTTAATTGAGGAATGGGAGGACGATTTAGAAAAGTGGGCATGCATAACCTACCGTAGCAGTTTTAGCTTCTCTGTTGATGCTTGTGAAAGTAAGGCGATGAGCAAGGTGAAAAGCCTTCAAAGTAATAAAGTAGGTTGTGTACTATTCAATGATAGTAGGAAATTATTTTGTGTACTTGAAAGCTGTTGCAAAGCCTGAATGTCTCACACAATAAAGCTTGGGTTTTAGTGTCAACATCAAGTATCATCCAGATGGCAGGCTGCTCATGTATTGCAGGACAAGAGCACTCATGTAGTCATGTAGCTGCAATACTGTGGAAGGTCAGTAAATTAAGTAAAAATTATGATGATGAGAAGGACCCACTTTAAATAAAGTATGTTTACTGACTATCTAATAACATTTTAATTAATTATTTGATGCAACACATTGTGCATTGTGTAAATATGTATTTAAATTGTATTTATATTTACCTGCATGTAATTACATCCAAAATTACACATCTGACCATACTTCTTAAACCTACCCACACCATGAAACCTGTGCCAGCCTTACCCATATCACACTTCATTGACATCAAGTGTTTAGCAATACATGAACTCAATTAGTAAATATCATAGAACCTAACATGTTATTTTTTATATAATATATATAATTATTTATATATTTTTTAATGAATGATTTCTGCTGGAAGTTATACCTATAATCATTTTTACAGCATCGGTAGATAAAGTAGTGAAGGCAGTTTGAGAGAATGTAGTGCATTAAAATTACTGTTACAGCACAAATAATGTACAAATTTACTGTTTTTTTCATCTAGTCAAGTTTTATCTCTATAGCACTTTTCACAACAGGCATTGTCTCAAAGCCAAATGGTTTTAAACTACTTAATAAAGTACAATTCCTGAAAAAAAAACTATATTATTTATTTGAATCGCAATTTATTTACAAAATAATGCATGAATGGTTGACATTCACTTAAATAAAATAGTAACCACCAACATCTGTAGCTCTCAAAGTAAGTTTAAATATCTTTATGGGTTTTATGAGCTCCAAAAGCTTAAACAATAGTGAAACTTTTGTGCCTTTTCTTTTTTATCACTATGCACATTAAATGTCCCGAGGTGGGAAATTACATTATTACAATTTGCAAATGACAAGGTACCACAAACGCAACTTAGGGTCTGCCTCAACACGCTGTATTGATTTAAGCTTCCTGGAAACTAGCTAGGAAACTGTATTCAATGTGCACAAGGAACTGACAATGTTTTATCAATTATTTTGCAATAGCATAGTTACAATATAAAAATTTTTAGCTTCTGACTTTGGTTGTTAAGAAGTGGGTAGAGATTATTAACTGTAAAGGAACCAGTGTATCTTGTTCATGTGTTCAGACATGTCCAAGCGTTTCAAAACTATTTTCCTTAGTATACACACACACACACACACACACACACACACAAACACACACACACACACACACACACACACACACACACACACACACACACACACACACACAGTTAGTCACACTAAAAGTTAGAGCCATGGTGTACTATGAATTTAGACAGTTATACAATGACAAATGCAATATGCTCAGACTTGCCCATAATGACTCAAAAACTTAAAGGGTGTATATGACCATGTGGTTACAGGTGCCTGCAGAGGAATTATGCTAAGAGGCACACACAGATCCAAAAACATGTGATAACATCAGAAATTACTTTTAGATTTCAACAACAACAACAAAAATTCCATGACTCAGGCCACTGTTTTGCTCCACCCCTTTTGACTTGATCTGCCTCCACAGCCTCACTTGCTATGTCCTCAAATAACAATCTATCAATGCTAACCCTAATTAAATTCTGATCCATCTTAAATAAACAAATATCTATTTTTACAAGATAGCTCCAGGTTACTTTACACCTGTGTCTCTTTGTATGTGATATTCCAGATCCACATAGAGAATTTATCATCATAATTAATTCCCTCTGTTTTCATGTGGGAACAGCCTATAAAAATATTGAAAAATATATTTTGTCTAAGTACATTGTTTCTAATGAGGCGTCACTCCTTCTCTTTTACATCTAGGAGATTTTTTAATGCTGGGGAGTGGTGGCTATGTGAAGTAGGACGATTAAACTAGGGAAGGTGACTTTGAAACAGGTTTGGATCTCTGCATGTTGGAATTGATTTAATTTCTGCAGAATGCTGATGCTTTTGTCCTCTATAGAGATAATATGAATAGAGCAGTGTCCAATAAGAGCAGAAAAAGCCATTTTGCACTCTATTATCTAAATAACATAACAGCACAGTACCTTGCAAATAAAGATATCACATGTACAGTATGTACTGAATAAAACGCAAATGGTGTGCTGTTTCAGGAAAATAATAAATGACAGAGTAGTGTAATAGGGTGTTACCAAACTGAAATTGCTAATCTTATAATAACAGCAGGTACCCATGTGTTTAATTTCTTTTATACCAGAGCAATTGGCTAAGAATCTAATTGGTTTTATTTCTTAAAAAAGTACATTGTACTGTGTTCCATTTATAGTTATCACCTGTGTTATAATATTCATAAACATTTGTTCCTTTTCTCCTCTCTCTCTCTCAAAAATAAGACAAAAGGCAGCTTTTCATGTTACAATAAAAGTCTCATGTTTGTCTGTGCAAGTGAATGTGCTGTGGTAGAAATACATGAATTGTGTTCATACAAAAAAAAAAAAAAAAACTGATTATCATGTGAAGAGACATTTAAACAAACACCTTCACAAAACTTAGCAATTATAGTTACAGTCAGGACTATTGCCAGAGCCATGCTCTTATAGACATTTTCAAAAATTAACAGCACTTCAGTATTCTAAAGACCATTAGATTTGTAAATGACAGGAGAAAGATGATGCAATAATATGGATGCACTTCAAATCTGTATGCAAAAAAAAAATAAAAAATACAACAACAAAAACCTGCCTCTGGATTGAAATCACACCATCCCTGTTCTGTAGGCATTTTATTTACAACTGCTGATTGTTTTTTTTAGATTCTGAACAAACTTTTCAAAAAGCAAAACAACACCAGTTTGTATTTGAATACAAAACCCCATTTACAACCACATACACCATACAAAAGTTCTTTAAGGCTGTGATTTATTTTCAGTTTATTCTTTTTTCCCTCTTTCCTTCCTTTCATTCCACTCACACAGAAAGAAGTGCTGGGTGCGTCAGTTACCTCCACCCTTCTTCTCCCGCTCTACAATTAGTGTAAGTATAGCACTGCAGCTGTGTGTATATATGTGTGTTAACAAGGAGTACCCTGCAGTGGAAGGTTGCACTGAGACACTGAGGTGATGTAATGTGGAGCCCTAGAGGTTCTAATGGCACAAGTTGATGATGTAACTGAGGAATTGTTGTTAGAAGCTGAACAGATATATAGTACACACTCACAGTGCATATGCATAAAGACAATTTTTGCAGTTCGAGATCAAAGATATTTTTTGTACACATTTACATTAGTAAATAATTTTATTTTATATAGCTATTAGACCCGGAATATTTCAATTTTCTTTCATTTATACTAAAATAACACCTCTATCTCATAAAGACTCCTACATATACTGTACATACGCACATGTGCAAACACGGAAATGAAGGATGGCTTATAAACTGAGCTTTGTTTACATTTACATTTGCAGCATTTAGCAGATACCCTTATCCAGATCGAAGTACAAAAGTGCTTTAATACATACTTAAATGACTCCTCACAAAACCTGGGAACGGGAGTGTGTCTTTATTTGTGTGCAATATATTTTAGTATATATGTGAATACATTGAAATACATTGCTTCCAAATTGTTTATTTGGGAACCACCATCCCACTCTAACGGATATTCTACTAACTTGACTAGTATTTTTATTCTCAGCTTTACCTTCTTTACACATCTTTTACTCTCCAAACTATGAGCAACTGCATATCGAAACTCAAACACAAATTTTGTCAATTATTAACTTTCTTTCTTTTTTTCATCTGTTTGTACTCCATCATGTTCACATGATGACACCATACTGAATCACAATCCTATGGAAAGAACATTTAAATGACCTTCGTACTGTTATTTACTTCAATATCCCAATATTGAAGAAATAAGAATGCTACAACATTTGGTATAATTAACATCAATTCTACAAATGTATGAATCAAGATTATTCACTATTGCTTTTTCCCCTTTTAAGAGTTAAGAATAAAGTGTAGAATTAAATAATATAATGCATTAATGCAAGTCCAAAAAAAACTCTGTCTAAGCGCTGCTCATTCATTTTTACCCACATATTTAGCACTAGGACTTCAGAAGTTGCTTATATTGCCATTAAAAACACCAGTCATTCATAATTCCCCCAGGTTTTAGTTAAGATTGAAGGTATGGATATTTGAGTCTTGAATCTACCACTGACAGCAATACTTTGTATTACAACGGTTCTAACATTTTAAATCATGTTGACAGGGTTTTTTATTATTGTCCCAGAATGACAAATACCAACATGGAACTGAAGAACACTAAAGAATCTCACTTTTTATATAGTTACTGCGCTGCATTGCCACATGCTGGATGCCTACGTTCCCCTCTGAAATTATCAAATGACAAAGCCAGTTATTTGTTTTTGCTATGTACTGAATTAATTTGGGTTTGAAAAAAATGCTTAATAGGAGACAACTGATAATAATTTAGACTTGAATGAATAATTAATCACTTTTCTATACTAGCTTCATGGGTGTATCTCTCCTAATTAGCAGCAAAAGTATAATGATATTCTGTAATACATAGTACATTTCTAGCTTCTCTGTATGTCAGAGCACTATGGATCAGTGTTTACTCTTTGCGGCTCTGTTGAGTCTCAGGCCTCTATCTGGTTGGCCATACTGATAATTGCCATTGCTGATAACTCATGGAAGATTTAAAAGCATGAAGATCTAAACAACAGCTGCATAAACATGGGTCTTATAGCAAACAATTTCTTCTGTCTAGAAAGCCGGTAGATGTGTTCAGTAACTGTTCCCATTGTGTATATGTGTATTCATTGTGCATGTTGTGTTTTATCAATTTTTTCACTCTTTGCTGGTGCCTGACAGGTTTATAATGCTGCACAATACAGTTGAGGTCAGGCCAAACAAACACATGTGATGAGTGAGCTCAGTAAGCCCTGGGAGTAGCTGCAGGGTTTGGCAAACAAGTGTGATCTCTGGTTTTTTTGGCATGTCCCTCTAATCTAACCACATATACTAGAATGAGATTGCATGCTTCTGTCTTAGATTTTGAATGTGTGCATGTACTCCCTTTTGCTACTTTTTAAAACAGATATTTATACCTCCACAGGGTTGTGACCTGGAATTGTCTCATTTAGTTTGTTTATTTTCCATTAGTTCCTATTTCCACCCCTCCTCCAACCCTCTACCCCTCCACCGCTCTCTTCCCTCAGGGTGTAGCCTTAATCTTTTACCATCTGTCCTGCAAAGATCTCTGAGGACCACAGTTCACCCAGTTGGGTGCAGTTGAGCGATGTTTAGTGATGTGTGCTTATGTATTTGGGTACAGTGTATTTGCCAATGTGGGAATTTGCACTACAGGGTTTGTGTGAATGAAGTTTTTTGGTGCCTCATATCTCTGCTGTGGTTACCTCCTTATGAGATTGTAAAGGAACTGTGACAGGAAATAGCAATGTTCTACTACTGTATTATGATGGTATCAATATGCTTAATCTGGCTCAGCAATGTAGTGGTATGAACTGAGAATAATTAATTTATACCTGTAAAACTGAATATGTTACACAATATTCAAATGATTTTGAAAAGAGTTGAAGAGTTCCACTAATGTATTGTATAGTGTATACACAATGCTTTTAGCTTGATCTACATATTTCCATGCTCAGATAATTTTCTATATTGGAATTTTTATTATAACATAAAAAATTAATGTGGCAATTAATTTAATCTGTATTTATTGAATAATGGCCTTCATCCATTTACATATTCTTCTCCTCATGGTGGAGGCTGTGACCACTAGCATTCATGAGCATCAACACTGTTCCATATGCCATTACCAACACACAAATGATCAGATGTCCCCTGAGTCTGCACATCAGACTCATTTGCTTTCCTTTGAAATGTGATCCACAATTTTCGCAGGTCAGCTTTGAACAACTAAAGTAACTGGGAAGTATGCTTCATGCTATCTTTCTAAGGCTTTTAGCTCTACACTGAAATAGAACTGCTCTCTGGGGTGTTTTCAAAGACGGAGGGATGGAGGGAGCTTACACCTGTGCATTTTCAGCAAGATCAGCAAGCACAGACTTCAGCAAAATTTACAGATTAGCTTTTGTGTCCTATATTGATGTTTTAAAACAACATTTATGTGCCTTCTATGCAGTCTAGGTAAAGGCCCTGTTGGTCAAAGGACAGTTATCTGCTTATATTATCTAAGATAAATATAATGTCACTAATAAGCATCAGTTGTTTACTATTATGACAATATGGCAAATACATATTTTTAATCATTTGCATTTAAAATATTTTTTTTCACTATACAAAACTGAGATGGGATTGCTCACACTTGCAAATTAATGCAAATTTACACCACATTTCCTAAACAATTAAAACATATTTACACTTGTTTATTAATCCAAGCAACCAATCATATTGTCGCAGTGCAATGCAAACAACCGTGTAAAGACTGGTCAAGAGCTTTATTTTAAATTGGCAATAGTGCAAAAGAATAATGTAGAAAAGCAAAAATAATCCAGCGAGTGGCAGTTCTGTGGGTGGAAACATCCTGTTTATGAAAGGAGCCAGTTTGGACTAACAGGAAGGCTATGATAACTTAACTCTTACAACTATAGTGTGCCATAGAGAATAACATCTCAGAACACACAATATATCAAACCTTGAGGGAAGACTGGCTGCAACAACAGAAGGCCACACTGGGTTTCACTCCCATAAACCAAGAACAGGAGGCAACAATATATACAGGATTATGGAAATTATTTAGTTAAAATTGGTAAAAGGTCAGACATTGCTTTTTCCCATCTTTAGCTGTTCAATTTTAACTATCTCCTCTATCATCAATGAGGTGTTTCCACCCACAGGACTAAAGCTGACTGGCTGTTTTTATTTTATGTACCATGCTGTATGTACTCAAGAGTCAAAAAGTGAAAGAAAATGTGTGAAAATCAAAAAAGTTTCTGAAATACTCAAATTATCCGATTAGGCACCAACCACAATATAATATAATATAATATATATATATATATATATATATATATATATTGTAACACACACACACACACACACACACACACACACACACACACACACACACACACACATAACATCACATCACTCGAGTGTGTATAAATGTGTCTCTTGTGATTGCCTGCACTAAGTATATACCATCAGCAACGTTTTTGGCGAACTCCTCGAGAGTCCAAGCCAACACGACACAACCTACTATTTAAGCGTGAGGATGACCTAAAATCTCAAAACTTTACTTCTGCGTTTACACACCCGATGAAACAAAATCAACTGATCAAATCCTCGGCTTGTCCCTGCAGTCTGTCCGAGCCCACACTGCTCTCGCTCGGAAGGCGCCATGTCTCCCCAAAATCAGCGCCGCGTTGCTCCATTCGGGACGAATGGAATGACAAGCAGCCGTGGACTCTACCACAGTGCGCTATTTGGGGGAGGATGGGAGAGTGCTCACATGCCGCTGCTGGCTTTTAAAGTGCTTAACGAAAACAACAACAAAACAGTCTTACTATTTAAAGACCACACGTGGAAATATGGTCTAAGATTCCATCCCGGTATTTCAGTCTATATTTTGTCTCCCTTTCCCCGTGGACTTGGCACATTCCGCTGAGCAGCTCCACATGTATCGTAACTTGTTACCTCTCCTCAGCTCACTGTGCCCTTCCTCACCCTGGTGTGTTACTCTTCTGCGTAAAGAAGAAACGGCGGAGGGTTTGATCTTACTTGGGATTATTTCGGATAAATCACTGTTACGGGATTGTTTAGCCCGATGTTACAGGAAAGAGGGGTGAGTTTGAACACTGCTGAATGTCCTTGTATGTTTTATACTATTTGCTTCCATACTGCAGTATGTGTAATGGGGAAGAAGAAGAAGAAGAAGAAGAAGAAGGAGGAGGAGCAGGGGGGCAGCCTGAGCGACGCTGGAACAGTTGTTTCCCCACATCTGAACATTCAACGTGGCAATGTTTAGACCCCACTGCGTGGATTTTTATTAAATAGACTATTATTTTTGGCAGTGATGAACTCTTTAGATGGGTGAATCTGAGCATCTTCATGATGCAGTAATAAACCCAAGGCCAACTCTGCGTTAACTCCAGTTGGGTTCAGAACAGTAAACCGACACTTTCCAGGCAAATATGGCCTTTTCGGGTTGGAAGACTTGGGAGTTTGTCGTGAAAGCGAGTGCACTGGTTTTCAGCATGCACTTGAAAATTACATTGTTTCTGCCTGTTTCTGAAAACCAGTCTTTCTTCTCTTAGAAACGTGAGACGCGCTGTGTGCTCTCTGTTCTCTACACCTGCTTCGTCCACATCAAACTCTTTAAGTTATTTATACACTTCTCTTATAACTGGTTCCGATATTGACCTTTACATTGTTGATTTATTATTAGGTTAATTTATTGTTCATCACAGATTTACACATCATTCAGCTGAAGAGCTTTACATTGTTTTGTTTGATTGTGTATTTGTCCTTTGAAGATCAGACTCTAAATGACTTAGTACTACTATAAAACTGGCACAAACCTAATTTCCCAGTGTTGGCATTATTTCTCATTCTGGGCTTTAGATCTAATCTCTGGCTTGAGTCTCGTCCTGTGCAGCCAAATGGCTTCAGGAATGTTCACCATTTCCTCCTGAAATCCCAACACTTAACAAACAGAAAATCTCAACCCTGCCCTCTAAAGGCCCTCATTGATTTCATCTTAGGCCTTCAATGTTTAAATTGTAAACACATCACCATTTACATGTGGGTGAGTTTCTAATGCCGTAAACGTTTTTTTTTTTTTTAAGCTTCTTGGTTGCCAGGGGCCGGATCTTGCAGCTGAGTAATCATCATATGTATTAGAATTAACCGTGACATCCTCATCACGTCAACATCCTTGATCTCCTTCCAAGCTGAGATGGTCCTGTTTAATGAAATTGTTGTCCTCACATTAACTCAGGATATCCTGAATTTAACTTTACACCAGCCAATAATATTCCTGTAATTGATTTTTTTTCTTGTTTACGATCACACTGTGATTGAGTGAATGTAGAATTGGGATTAAACTAGTATATTATATACATTTTTGTTGGTTTTGTGTACTGAGGTAGTCTAAGAGCACTGTGATCTTAGCAAAAGCATGTGGAGGACCTCTTGGTTTCAGGAAGTTTTTGAGTGTGTTGTCGTTTGAGGAAACTGGAGGAGAGAGAGTGTGTAATTTTTTGATTGAATGTGTTGACTAAGGAAGCAGTGTTATGTCTACCATGGGAAAAATAGCATGAACCTTTGCTCAGTGATTTAACCTTGACTTTACATTGGTGTTGGAGTGTAGTGCTCCCTGACTTGTCTGGGTGAGAAAGAAGGGGGTCTCTATGGATGTTAGGTTACAAGTAAACAGAAGTATGGATTCAGTTTGGTACAGTACATAGCGTTGTATATCATATGTATGTTTGTGTTCTCAATTGAATGTGCTGTAATTCTGTGTGTGTGTGTGTGTGTGTGCATGCACCATGATCGCCACCTGTGTAAGAAACTATGCAGGAAGTGGGTCACTCTCCATCCCTTCTCCTGTTTTCCTTTTTTTTTTTTTTCTCGTTTCCATTTTTTTTAACCACAGGATGTTTTTCTTTGTTGCACAGGCCTCCTTTTGTGTTTGAAAATTCTTTGTGTATGTGCGAGTATGTATGTGAGTATGTGTGCACATGCACACATTATGTGTATTATATGTTTGGTCATCATGTCTCATCCAACAAGGAATCTTATGCCCAGCAGTGTTTAAAAGAAAACGCATGCAGATTTGGACCAATCAGGTGGCTTGTATGGGGTGAAGGGATTTAAACCAACACAGGCTGTGTTTAGCTTAAATGGGGCGTAACAAACTGTTTTGTTGCTGGTGTTTCAGAATGTGGCACTGTGGTGTGGTTCAAGATAATTTCCTAGATGTTGGAGCTCATAGGTAGACACAAGCATGTTTAAATGTTTTCTAGTATATCTATCAAATCCTTGTATATGTCCTAATGATTATATATAATTATTTTCATCCTTAGAATGAGTTTTATCCATGTTAAACTGTGTAACCGGATTATCCTGTTTAACTGAATGGCAATCAATAGGAGCATGTATAGCACTACTTTTACATATTTGGCATAAGCTGCCTCAGCAGTAAGCACATAAACGTATTCATACATTGAACTCTGTAGTTAAAGCTCTCTGATATTTAAAGTTCACTGATATTGTTTTTCAGGATCTATTTAATAAAAGAATCTCTCCAGCGCAGTGGCCAAATTGTGCTGTTTAAAACATGCAAAAAGAAATGAGCTTTTTCGTGCCACTGCCTCCCCCATTAGCACAGTTTAATACTATGCCTGGTATAGTTCACCTTTTCCAGTCACACACAGTCACCTGTGTCTAATTAAATCCTACAGTAGACGCTGGCTGTGGCGAGTCAAGTTTCACTTTGTGATTGGTTAAGAGAGTTGGTTTGGTTGGTGGGTTTAAGACTGGTGTTTCAGTTGCCGCATTTGTTATTGCTAATTGCATGTGTAGCATGTCTGAACTGAAAACCAAACAGGAAATCTTATGATCGCTCAACAAAACAAGGAAGGCATTGCTGTTACTGCTATCCTGTTATTCTTCTTTATGACTAGAGAAACAACTTTAAAGCATGTATGTATGTATGGGAACAATTTAGACAGCTGTGTTCTTATTATCAGCAAACCACTTTGCTTATTTCTAGTATATTCGTGGCATACCGTTCCATAATTCATGACAGAAGTTTAGTGGACAGGGTAAGGTTTAGTAAAATTACTAGAATAGCTGTTTAACAGTAATTTGGGATTGGCAATATTATGATGTGTAATTCATGTAATGATAAACTATTCCACAATAGAAACAATGCGTTTTTTTTAGAATATTGTGGATCTTGTGACGTGACCTTAGAGTAATGAGTAAGAGTTTGGATATTAAAGTTTGTTTTTATATAATTCTTCAAATATTCACCATCCAAAATAATTTAGTTTTTGTAAATGCATTCGTGTATTAGGGTGTGATTTACCATTACCAAAAAATGTGCAGCTTGAAGCATCTTTTCGATCACTGAGAATTTAGGGTTGTATCTTTTTCTTATTGATAAGCTAAGTGCTATAGTGGGAATGGCCAAACCTGTGTGTATACATTTGTGGAATTTTCGGGGGGGAAAAACACCTTGGCTGCTTGGGAAGGGAACCACAGGGTGTCATTTATGGTGTGTTCGTTTAAAAAAAAAAAGCATGTTGGGACGTGTTGTTTCAACTTGCACGTTATTTCCATTTTTCCTCCACCCTCCCTCTATCCCTCACCCTCTTTCTCTTTGCCGTCTACTCCACATGGTTGCCAGGTGTCTTTGTATTAAGTCACATGCTCATACTTGGCTCCTTTATTGTTAGCAGAAGAGCAGAGAGAGCTGCAAATAAAATGTCCCAAATAGACTGTCTCATCTGTGGTACTGGTTTCCATCTGTGTTCACTGTGGTTTGTTCTGTTCTGTAACTTATTCTAGTCTTGCATTTAAATGAGGATGTAAAGTTCTTTAGTAAATAAGCAAAATGTTAATGGTGATGACTGCATATTCAGCAATGAGGGTTTACGCAGTATGGCAGAAAGTAAATGTGGTTAATTTGTGGATTTCTTAGGTATGGTTTTCAAAAAAAAAATTTTTTTCTATAATGTTTTTATTCCATACTAATACACCCTATGCACATTTTTATTTTATGTGCTAAACAGTGCTGTTTCAAGGTAACCTAACCCATTTCAAGGTAATTGTGTTCACATTACATGTAAATGTATTCAGTTTGTCCACTGATTTGACATTGGATACAAAGATAGAAACAGATATTATACCTTTACACTTTGTATAGTGCATTATAGGAAATAGCTTGTATTATAGTACAGAAATCTGGTGCGGTGGTTACATTCCAAAACCACCCGCGATAAACGAAAAGCTGCGATAAACAGACGCCACCCCAAAAACTGCTTTTTTTATTTCAATTGTTTAAGCCGTAAATCATCCTCCCACACACACAAAACATTTGCAAGAATACAGTAATTATATTTTTATTAATAAATGTCATTATTTCAACATAAAACTCCATAAAAACTATTCCCTATAATTGTTTTGGTCTATCGTGCTATCTGTGAGAGACTGGGAAAATAAGCGAAACTAATTAGTTATGTGGCAAATGCAATTCCTTGATAAACCGGGGGCGTGAGATTCGAACTATGGTAAAGAGGGTGATTTAATATATAAGCTAAATGATTAAATAATGTTTTACATCATTAACTCAATCAAGTTTAGTTATTACTTTATTCTTGTCAAGGACATAGTGTTTCCAAAGCCTGTGAGCACTGGGCATGAGGTGACTGACCATACAGACTCATTGAGATGCCTGGCCAAATTTCTAGCCTAATTTTATAAAGGGATTTAGATACAAGACACCATGCACATCAGAGATAAATAGATTGCTGTTTAGGGGAAGGTCAGCCAGCAATAATCAGAGAACATACTATGATTGTGACTTAAACCTGAGAAATACCCACACCAGCAGCAGAATGAATATTAACAAACAAATGCTTCCTGAGTTCTGAGTATTGGCTAATACCAGCCTTATGCTGACTTCTTTACAGACACAAAGCCCCAGTCAGCAAGCAATGTATTTGAAACATCATGGATATTGTATCAGCATTTTTATTGAAAATTCAGTAGATTAATGTGTCTGTAAATATAAGCCCAGATACTGAACAGTGATTGGTGCTTTGCTCAGCAGTTCTTTAAAAAGGTACATATTTCTCCTGCTGTCAAATAACTTCCAGTGCAAAAGTGTTTACTTGTTTAAAAATGTGTTTATTCTAAAGCTGAGGATCCAGTGATGGAGAATGTGATGTTATTTCGTCCACAAAAGCAGCTTAAGACAACAATTTTAAAGATGAGAACAGTGTGAAATTTTGCATATTTTTGTTGGAAACATTGAAATATTATTTTTTGAAGGAATGGGGGAAAAAAATCACAATCTGGAATCAAACATTGAGAAAGCATATTTGTGGATATAGTCTAGAGAAGTTATAAAGGTCAACAGAACAGCTTTCTTTATTTAGATACATGATCAGAATTAAAAACACAAAGACATGTGGCTATAAGTCATTTTGTGCATAATTATTAAACCGTAGGTTTGTTCTGGTTGATCGATTAAGACTTTAAAATCAGGTTCACACTTGGCATGCCAAAAATAATTTTAAAAAAAGTACTATTTTCTAAAATTGTGTTTTAATGTTTAGCATTATAAAACTTCTAGTTCTTATTATGTAATGATTAGGCCAAAAACTGGTGTAAACCTAGAACAAATCTCAAAGCTTAGGGGGTTTTAAAACCATCATTGGCTTTTGGTCCACACCCCTGAAACGTGAGTCAGTGCTGGAACCACTTGGGTTAAAGAGCAAAAAAGAAAAACACAGGATTAATGAGGCCAGTAGGAGATTGAAGTGAACCACAGGTTTATATATTGCTTACATATCCAAATTTTGTCAGCTCTAGGCCTCTTTCTACTGCTCAAAGCAATGAAACCATTTTTGTACCAAACTTTAGGGTCAGGTTATTTATTTTGGTGCCTTTACAAAGTAGGTATGTTCTGATAACGTAATAGCACAGTTGTTGTCATGGAAACATGCTTTGTCAAATATGCATCTGAGAAAAGTACTCGGTAAAATATTACACATTAGGGAAGTTTATGTAAATTAGGTGCATGTTCAGATCAAATAAACAAGTTAATTCTTTTGACTATCAGTTGTTGGTGAATAGTGGAATCTGACGCATATTTTTAAAGAAAGTTCATTTAAAAAGAGGAAAAAAAGAATATTAATATTCTCTATTACTGATACTCTGGTGCTGCTAATCAGATTAAATAAATCCATGATTGTAAAGCATCCAGTGAAACTTATCTACAACTGTGTTGTTGGCACAGCATCTTGGTTTCCACGCCAGTTCTAGTGACAATCTCCAACAATCTGTGTTCGAGCCTCATCTGTGTGTGACTGACTGCACTGCTGCGTGTTCTGACCTGTAGGGTATTGTCGAGGTTGATGGCTATCAGAATGAAGGTATGGTGTTTTCAAATTGTGCAGACACAACAAGAGCAATATTATTAACTGTTTAGCCTGTTTACTCTGCGTCGATGCAAATACATAGCTGACTTTAAAATTGATTAAACACTGCACAGTGTCTTTTTTGCTCAGGCACAACAGATCTGATTGGTTTGAAATAAAACTAGCAAAGGATTTGAGTTGAAAGAAACAACTTTTATGTGTGAGCTAAGCAGATTTCTCAATAACACATCCCATTGCTAGAACATAACTGGAAGTTGAATTACTGTGAATTACTAAAATGCCTATTGAAGGAATATCAATAAAAAATTACAGATGCTTTACTGATTTGTCCAGCAGTATTTCATTAAACATTTATTATATTGTTCTATTTATTATATGATAAATATCTTGTTTAAATAAGATGAAGGAACTTTGCTATTTCTTGAGCTCTATAGTGCTTAGTAAAGGGTTGATGTTCTTGTGTTCGAACAATGATCTGCAACACAATCAAATTATGCACTGTGCATAAAGTTGCTAGCATAGCTATACCAGCATGTAGCATTGCCACCTAACAGCTTAAGGTTCCCTGGTTTGATTTTGATCTTAGATTACTGTCAGTGTGGGGTTTTGCATGCTCTGTTTGTGTCCATGTGGGTCTGTGTTTTCAGTGTAGTCTTTCAAAACCTGCCAGGACATGGTTTACTTTGAAAATGTGCGTATTGTGTTCATGCTACACTTTGAGCAACCTATGTCTCATCCAGGGAGTGTTCATGCTTCACCAGAGTAGGTTCTGAAACCACAGAGCAAGATAAATCAGTTATTAGTCATATATAATGAGTTATCATAGTTATATTTTAGATTTTTTTACTAATTTGATGAGTGAACTAAGAATCCCCAGATGATGTATTATATTTGTGTGAACAAAGAAATGTACGTGCTATGTGTTAAACTGTGCTAAAACCATTAAGAATATGAAGTGCTGGTATGTGGCATAAACACATCCTGGCTGGGGATTTGCTAACAAAGCAGGACGTGCTGCAAAAGCTACAGTTCGCAATTAGCCATGTATTGCATTCAGTGAACTGTGTTACTATCTGTACAAGTTGGCTGTACAATACTGCCCAAATAAGGCATATGGAATTATTTTATGTTTTAATGTAAGCTAGCACAGTCTTGAGAATCCCCAGCATGTTCTGCACATAGAAATTCATGCAAAGGCACACATTGTTGGAATGAGAAGCAGATGTCGGGTTGGAATTCTCCTGACTGCAGCAGTTCTCTCTTTCATTCACTCTCTCTCTTGCTTTCTCTCTCACAGCTTTCACCACAGTGACTCTCTTCTTGGACATTTTTCTCCATTTTTTTTCTTCCTTTCTTTATTATTTGTATTTTTTTAAACTGTTAAATGCATCATAACCTCCTCAATATTATTTAAAACTGAAACATACATATTTTTATTGCAGGTTATTCACACCTACTTAGTACATCCTGGCCATGGCGTTACACAGATGTCATGAACTTGTTAGAATATGTGTGTAATTTTCCTACTGAACCTACATGGTAAAAATGAAATGACTGTCCGTGTGTGTGTTCTGCCACGTTGTCAGATTGGCTGAAACGTAGGAAGTGACTCAGGCTCAGTCCATTTTAACATTGCTGCCCCTCTTTTTCTCTGTCTCACTTTTACTTTTTTTTTTCATGCAGTGTGATGTCTTTCTAGAAAGTCATCTGCAATCAATTGAATAACAAAGAATGTTGTTTTTAATGTGTATATAAATATGAAACTGTTGCTTGTTGTGCATGTCAGTGAGGTTGGTGTCTGGAAGGCAGATGTTCAGATTGTCCGTCGCAAGCAAAACATTCTTAGTTGATGAGATCAGGGAAGTGGGACAAAATGTGTGTGCCTGTGATTATTTGTAACAACCGTATTTTGAATGCATTAAATGAAAGTCTCTTGTTTGTTTCTTTCTTTTTTCTCTTTTTCTAGGGCGTGGATGTGTTGTGAATCAACTGAGTCTGTGTGTGAGAGACAGAAAGACTGTATATGTGTGAATTTACTAAACCCAGTACAGTGAGAGTGTAAGCGTGAGGGCGCTCTTGGGGGCGGAGCTCCACAAAGGGGCAGAGTTTCCAGGAGGAAGCCAGACAAACATGAGCAAATTGACGTTCCACAACAACAAGACCATGCAGGATCGCCGTTGTGTGTGTGTGTTTCTCCCAAACGATGAAACACTCAACGTCATTGTCAGTGTAAGTTAATCACAATTCCAAAGCACTCACTCATACACTCATTTGCCACTTCCTGGCGTTCTTTTGGCTGGAATATTCCAGAATTCCCCATTTTCAGCCTTTATGATTAGATTTAGGTGTGCTGAGGTTTGCATATGGATTTGAACTGAACAAGAGTCAGTGCTATATAAATAACATTTCTTAATCATTTACAGCATGATAAATGATGTGCTAGTGGGTGATGTTTGTAACTTTTTTTTGTCATTATGCAAGTATATTTGCTGTGACTGCTTTTAGCTACTGATCACCCCGAGAGGCAGAATTAGTGTTTAAATGGCAAAAGAATTAAACAAAATAGTATCATTGCTGAAAGTGCAGTACTTCCACAAGCTCATAACGTCCTCTGTTGAAACAGCTGTGAGCAGAACCAATGTCAAGGCATCAACAGAGATTGCAGCAATGGCAATAGAGGTGCATATTATTAGGATGAAACGCAGACGGGGCAGGTCTCGGCACAAAGGACGGGTTTAGGAATTCACACTCGCACCTCAGAATAAAAGCTCAAAGCACTTTCTTTTTTTCTTTTTGCTTCAAAGTTTTTCTTTGATGTATGCTGCCACTTTTTGTTTTTGGGCATCATCTATGTTGACATCTGTTGAAAACGTACAAGACATGGGAGTGATGTTTATAAGCTTTAAGACAAGTTGTGTCCGATTCCCATCGTTAGTGAAATCTGAATATATATACACATATATATATGTATGTTTATCTTCTGTCAATCAGGTGAAGACTTTGTGTCAGGAATTGTTGGAGCAAGTGTGTGATCTTCTCCGTCTTAAAGATTGTCACCTATTCGGCCTCAGCGTTGTTCAGAGTAAGACACGTTCAGAGTATTCACATGTTCAGACAATGCTTTTTTGATTTTTATAATTCAATATTTTATGTCTTTTTACATATGATGTCTTCTTTTTCTACAGATAATGAGCACATCTATATGGAACTGGGACAGAAGCTGTCCAAATACTGCCCTAGGGAGTGGAAACGAGAAGCCAGCAGGGTAAAACTCACCCAACATACTTGCAAAAACACTCACATTTAGTAAAAGGCATATAAATCCATATTAACCGATGCTTATCTATGCAAAATCACTTTAGGGTACTTCCAAAAAGGATCTTTAATTCTCAATAATGAGTGAAAGCTAAATCAATTTAATGTATGTTTAACACAGGGAATTGATCAGTTTGGGCCTCCAATGATTGTGCACTTCAGAGCTCAGTACTATGTGGAGAATGGCAGACTTATCAGGTATATTTTTTGCATATGTTTTTAACATAATATTAATGTGTTTATAATGTCGTTTTGTTGGTTTTTACCAATATTCATATTATTTACCAACATTTGTAATCTGTCTCGCTCAGTGATCGTATGGCAAGGTATTATTATTACTGGCATTTGAGGAAGCAAGTGATGCAGTCCCAATGTGTCCAGCGGGAGGAGGCCTATTTCTTGCTAGCTGCATTTGCTCTTCAGGCTGACCTGGGAAATTACAAGCGAAACAAACACTTTAGCTCCTACTTCCAGCCCGAGTCATACTTTCCTTCATGGGTAAATTCTAAAGCCTTTTTGTAACTAAATGTTAGGTCTGTTAGCACTGCAAGATTAAAAGTAAAATGACTTTTTACTCTTTGTATCCATCCATTTATCTTTCTCTCCTCTCCAGGTCATCACTAAAAGGGGAAGAGACTACATTCTCCGGCATATTCCGAATATGCATAAGGAACAGTTTGCTCTCACCGCATCAGAAGCTCAGCTGAAATACATCAAACAAGCAGCACTTCTGGATGATGTCACTGTCCACTACTACCGCCTTTATAAGGTTAGGGAGAAAGTGTTAATTTGTGCATGTCTGTAAGTGAGCTTGGCTATAACATCAGGAGTGAATTATCTCGCAGCTAACCTGCTGTAAAATACTCTTTCAGGATAAAAAGGACGTGGAAGCATCTTTAACCCTTGGGCTTACTCTGCGTGGTATCCAGATCTTTCAGGTGTGTTTGTCTGTCTTGTGTTTATTATCTCTTTTACTGCTAAAATGTTATTGATCTCATTACTAGCCCTTAATGTTGGAATAAATCAAAGCAGGCATCACCAAGTTGTGCTCATTTTCATCAGTGTTTTACACTATTTACAATAAGATATTTAGGAAGCCTCATTTAAATGCAAATAATGCAAATATCAAATGTTCAAATTGTGTATCTTTATAATAAAAGTGGTTGTATATTAAACTGCATTATTCTCATTATTCCGCAGAATGTGGGCAGTGTCCGGCAGCTTCTATATGATTTTCCCTGGACCAATGTGGGCAAACTTGTATTTGTGGTCAGTAGTATTATAACAGCAGAACAATTCAAAAAGTGTCTTAATTGGACATGGTGTTAAATAAATAAAGTTTATTTAATTTGTTAAACTTTATTTAGTGAGTTAATACTTACACTTCACATACATTGCTACATGGTCTTTACCTTACATAATTATAAAAAAATCACATTTAAAAAAATTGTTTTAAATAGGGTTTGACATTAATCCTGCATGATGGCCTGTGTCTAAGATTCTATTGATGTTCTTTCTCTCACTCTCTTGCGCTCAGGGGAAGAGGTTTGAGATCTTGCCCGACGGCTTGCCCTCTGCCAGAAAGCTCACCTACTACACTGGCTGTCCGCTGCGTTCCCGCCATCTCCTACAGTTGCTTAGCAACAGTCACCGCCTATACATGAACCTTCAGCCTGTGCTTAAGCAAGTCCGACGCCTGGAGGAGAACGAAGGTACTTCTGAGTTTGTGTACATATTAATGATTTGACGGCAATGAAAGCTTGAATATAAAAATACAGAAAGGACTGTGTGATCACACCCAATGCAATACAGTGGTAGGAAACTGAAGTGAACAGTTTGAGTAAATAATATAAGTAACAAAACTGCAGAATCTATAACAATCAAAAATCTTTGTTTAGCACCAATTTATTTTTAATAGATTTAGAATGTTACACATTTAACATCAATTCCACTTTATTTTATGTCTTTAGACTGTGTCTACATGTAGATTTTCAGCTCCTTTTCCCATATGAGTCTGTTTAGTTTAACTTTACCGTGAATTAGTTTTCTTTGCCATTCTCCCTCCACACTGGTGAAAATCCTAGCTTTGAAGAAAGTCTTAAAAGTCTTGACTCATTTCTAGATTATTTTTATATCACTATAAATGCTGCTTTGCTTTATTATAATGTAACTATTAGTTAAATACAACTAAATTGCTCATATTATCCATAACTCGTAACAATAAGTAACTCAATTTTGTCTATTCAATTTCATGATCTTGAGAATATGCATGTTTTGTAGAGAAGAAGCAGTATCGGGAGTCATATATAAGTGATGCACTGGAGTTGGACATGGAACAGCTGGAGCAGCGATCTCGTGCTAGTGGAAGCAGCATGGGTAGTGTTTCACGCCAGAAACGATTCTCGCGTCACTCTACAACCAGCCACAGCAGCTCTCACACTTCAGGCATCGAAACCGACAGCTTTCGTACCCCAGCACACACACCGCACCGGCCACTTCGCTCACACTCCTCCTCCAACACCAGCCATGCCAGTACACGCACCTCTGGCATTGAGAGCAGTGGCAAGGAGCGAGGTCTGGATGATGATGGTATGAAACACGTGCGCCCACACACACACTTCATAATCTCTAGATATTTATTAGGCTGTTGTTTGTGTAACACCGAATATGTAAAGATGCAGCTGTGTAATCTGCATGGTTGATTTAGTATATACTGTTTGTTTACCATTTGTATTTCGGCAGAGATTGAGATGTTGGTTGATGACCCTAAAGACTATGAAGAACTCACTGATTTAGCATTGGAGCTTAGTCAAGACCTCTGCATTCACATCACCGAGGACATGTTAACATCTGCCCAAAGCAATGGCTACTCAGGTACAAATATACACATGAGCAAGTTTTTACGTGATTCTTGTTTGGATTTTCATGTTGTGGTGAAAAGGAATACTTTGACTTTGTCATTACCGTAATTTCCGGACTATTAAGCGCACCCAAATATAAGCTGCACACACTGAATTTTACAAAGATTTTTATTTTGAACATAAATACGCCGCACCTGTCTATAAGCCGCAGTAGCTAAACAGTAGCCTACCAAGAAAGTCATTGTTCACTGTCTTCCTTCTTCCTTTTACAACAATTTCTCTCGGGAGTTTATCTTTTGGCATCGTCGTGCGTTTAAAAATCACCATCGGTGAATCTTTTTTTCCCGATGCCATGCAGCTCAGAACACAGGTGAAGTGCGTTTTTTTCATGCCTGGTTGTTTTCAGCGTGACGAATGATTCACATTTCCTGTTGCCAGTCCGAGTGAGAGGCAGGTCAAACGTCAGAGGAACCTCATCCATATTTATGATGTGGTGCGGCTCGATTCAGTGAGAGCGCGATTTAATATAAAGAGTTTCATTGGTTCACCTGAACCCGTTCGGCAATTTCATTGGTCTAATGTTATGGGGCCCAGTTTTTTGGTTTGAAGTTTGTGAAACCGGGAAAACCCCAGGAAAAATCCATAAATTAGCCGCTTCATTGTTTAATCCGCGGGGTTCAAAGCGTGGGGAAAAAAGTAGCGGCTTATAGTCCGGAAAATACGGTATATATTATCCAAATTTGCAATTGTGATTACTGAAAAACACATTAAAATGAACAATAATTGCTAATGGTGGAAATATAAATACACAAGAGTTCAACAAATAATGCAATGAATAATAGTCTTTCTTTTGACTTGTATTAAAAAATAACAATGCTGCCGATGTGCACCCAGGCTTAGTTGTAAAGGAAGTAAGCTCATCAACATCCAGTTCATCTGAGACCGTCGTGAAGATGAAAGGCCAAAGCATTGAATCACTTCCTCAGGTTACACCCACATTCACACTCTGGCATAATTTTATCCTCTAACAAATGCAGAACGTATTATTCTTTTAAACTAGATTCTTATTTTTATATTTTTATGTGTATTTATTATTTAGATGGTGTCTGGCAGCAAGTCTCAAAACTCCACGGACCGGCATAGCCAATCACTGGATGATATCCGTCTATTCCAGAGGAATTCCCTGGAGTGGGTAGAGCCCTGTCAGGACTCTGCCCACAGTTACACATTTGGTTGTGTGGAGGAACTTAGCAATGGTTACCAGGGAGTTATGGAACAGCGGGCTGGTATCTGTGATGAGCAACACCCTTTTTCTATCAAAAGAACCAACAAGTACTTCTCCCTAGACCTGACCACAGAGGAGGTGCCTGAGTTTGTGGTGTAAGCAGGAAGGATAATCAAAACTAAGAAAAAGCTTAAAGACACGACTGAGGACCTTTATTTGTATGTGTATGCGTGTACGTGTGTGCTTATGTTAGTGTGTGTTTAAGGTTCATAAAGAAGCTGCTGAATTTGGGACAAGAAAAGAAAGGGAAACTGCTTCAGTCTGGCTCAGCTGCTCAGCTGCTGCGTGTCTGTGTGTGTGTGTGTTGCTGTCTGTGTGTCTGTCTGTGTGTGTGTGTCTGTCTGTGTGTGTGTGTCTGTCTGTCTGTCTGTGTGTGTGTGTGTGTGTGTGTCTGTCTGTGTGTGTCTGTCTGTCTGTGTGTGTGTGTGTGTGTGTCTGTGTGTGAGAGAGAGCGTGAGTAAGAGAATATATGTGTTTTTAAACATACAGTATGAGCTATTGACCAAAGATTAGCAGTCTTCAGTGTTCAATAAGCAACTGAACATACAAGCCATATCATAATACTCAATGGACAGGCTTGGTACTAGTATTTGCATTACCAGGAAAAGTTTGGACACCCTAGAAGTTTGTTTTTTCAAAGTTTTGAAAACATTGTGATTACTGCTATTGGTTATAACTGGTTACAAGACCCATGTAAAAAAGTAAGGTTAATGCCTGGTAAATTGTAGTAATTGTTTTTTGTTTTTTTTAAATACTTCCCCAAACAAATACTTTTTCTTTAGAACATTTGAGAAACAACAAATATGTGCTCAGCTTAGCTAGAGAATTCTTGGTGATTTTTTAAACAATAAACCTGGTGATAAAAATACAGAGTGTAAATGATCTGGATAATGTTGAGAATCTAAAATGTTTGGGGGTTTTTTTGCCACTGCATATTTTCATACATGACAATGGTAATGCCTTTCTATTGTACAAAGAAACATGTGATAAAAACCCTTCTGTTAGGTGTGTCCAAACTTTTGACTGGTATTGTGTGCACTTGTGTGTAATCTGTGCTTTGTGGTGCCGGCTGCTCTAATTGAACCGCCTGTGCCTTTGTTACACTATGCAAATATGAGACCCTGTCACTGGGATTCTCCAAAGTCTCTTATCTGTGCACCAAGTAAATTTTTACCATCTATGCCAATTAAACAAGCAGAGATGGTTAGTGTCTGGTTGGTCACACAGCTTGAGCAGTTTCTTATATCCAACCAAACTAAGTTATGGTGAGTTGCCCAAATGCAATCATAATTTGTCTTTATCCCTCTGCAGAATAATCAAATCACAGGGTTCTTGTGTTTTAAGCCAGGGAGGACAGTATAATGATGTCATATATATGTAGAATACTGGACCTCCAAATGAAGTCCTCCAAATACAAACATGGAGCACAAAGGTTGTTTTTGCAATAGCCATAGTTTGGTGTTTACACTTGACCAGCTGTCAGACAAAGTAAAAAAAAAAAAATAAAAAAAATAAATAAGGGAAAATAAAAAATGGCTAAAGCTGGAGTTTTAGCCACAGGTGTTATAGTGGGAAGGATCATTTAAAAAAGCCAAATTGGGGTTTTCCAAGCCATTGCAACTCATGTAGAAACCCACCAATGAGATCTTTCCTGCTAATCTGTATCTACCATAAAGTCTCATACGCTTTATGTTTGTCTTTTTTTGCTAAGTGTTGGTGATGTTTCTTTAATTATTTTTTTTATTAACTGGAACTTTATTTTATACGTATTTTGTTAAACTGTTGTTGTCATTAAAGTGGGAGCCATGTCTTTTTGTTACGTTTTTTTGTTTGCCACATCATCAGTATTACTCTTGAATGGAGGTCAGTATTAGAAATCCCTGTTCTCCCACTTTAACCATTGTGCTTGTGTGTTTGTTTATTCTCAGTATGATCTCAGTAATCTATAATCAATAACAAATCAATAACTAATGAAGATTTTTATATAATTCAAATGAACCTGTGAGATATGAAATGATAATGTCAAAGCTGCATTGTGCTTCCCTTTTGTGTTCTTTCAGAGTTTTTCTGTTTTGGGGTTGTCAGCAGCACTTTTAAACTCTCTCATGCATATGGGTAGCTATTCGGGTCCATGAGCAGTTTTTTGCATTATATTTAAACATGGTGATTTCCCTCATATTTGCAATCACAGTAATACTTCACATTACTAAAAAGTAATTATACATGTCTCCCTCTTTGTATTTCTGACAACTAACAGTTGTTAACACCGCAATCAATATTGTAAATGTTTTGATAATATATATTGTCATTATTTAGTAATTAAAACTGCAGTTTACAAGTTAATGGCATATAAATGAGATGAAACACAACATCTCAAACTCAGTAGTGATTTACAAGCAAACATCAATGGACTGAAACAGGCCTACCAATAATGTCCTTTATTCTAAACCTTTTTTTAATTTGTCAGTCTGCAGTTATTAAAGTCCTTTCTATGAAAGGAAATGCCCTAAAAATATTATTTTTCATTTTGTAAACATTGTTAACTGTTTTTTTCCCCCATAATGAAGTGTGGTGCGTGTCTTGCAGGTACTGATGTCCTCTAATGTACGCAATAAAAGGTACCTTTGCAGGAATATTGGTGTTCTTTTTATGTTGTGGGACTTTTTTTTTTGGCATGTTTGTCGATGAATGAGTAATGAATAATTTTCCCCCTGACCTCATATATGTCTTTTTACAGAAACTATTTGATCTTGAAATAATTTATAATCACTCCAAATGGTTATTGATGGTTGGTTTAAAAAAATGCAGATACCTTGTCAAATATCCTTGTTCCTTCTTATAATAATCATGAGAAAAGGTCAATAAATTTCATTCACTATTGCCAACTCTGTTCTGAGAAAGATTAGATACATAAAATTGCTATATGACATCATAGATCAATCTGCTTTTTGATTTATCCATTGTGATCTCTGGCATAACAATCATAAAGGGTGAAATAATAGTTAATAGTGAATATAAATATATAGATAATGTAATCTAGGAGCTAGTTTTACAAGAGTGCTGATATTTACTCTAAGACACTGTGTTTCCTACATTAAAGTTCCACCTGTTTTTTAGAAAACTTTTTTCACCAAACCAAATTTTTATCATGTTGTCTTTGAAATGTCAGTACTGAATATTAAATGCTTGTTAGGAGCACTTTTGTTTGACAGCAATATCACAGGCATTTTGGCTGTTGTGGTGAATATCAGCAAGGCTACAACTGCCACCCGATATTCTCTACAACAGTAGTCTTGCTTGTTTGATATTGCTTAAATGTTATTAACACAGGATGGACCCTGCTGTTTTTTAAGCAATAAAACATTTGGTTTTTTTATATTAAATAATAATAATAATAAAATTAATAAATTCATGCCTACTAAAGAATTACAAAAAAAAACATTTTATTCATTAAAGCATAATATTAATGACATCATCCTTTATAATTTAAATATTAAATGTTGCAAATTTCCATTGGATATAAATGAATTAAACATTTGATTAAATGGATACATTATTTAATGCACATTGTAAAAACGCACATATGTTTGAAGAAAGCATTGTGCATGGTTTTACAAAGTAGTACAGTTTTGTACTTTGATTTTCTGCTGGAACCATGAATATAGCATTAGGTTGTTTAATGGCACCATCAGTTACAGGATATTAAATGCAGTGTCTACAGTGCTGATTATAAATTAACAATTCTACATTAAAAAAATAAATAAATTGATGTGAAATATATATCAGTGTTGCTTCATGCTGTGTTAACATTAGCATTTGAGGTATTGAAGCATGAAGATGACAGGATCACAGCTTACAGGAATCTCTTTATTAAAATGTAAAAGTTTCACAGCTTCCAGTAGGTGATTTACAATTAAAATCTCTCCATTTCTGGTAAGTGTTATAGCATAATTCTTATCATTTAGATTGTGTAATTGGTAGCTTACTTTGATCCTGGTGTCCAGAGTTCAACATAGAAACTCGATCACTATTACTATTTTCATTTATACTTTTGAACAGAAGCAGTGATGTAAGATGTGGATTTATCACTGAGATTTCTGTAAACCATAAACAAGTTGCATGACCATGTTTTACAGTGACAGACATTTCCTTGTGTATTAGACACAATAAATGGAATAGACTGGAATATATAGCACCCTTGGAACTTCATTCAACAGACTTCTCTCAATTTCTGCTAGACAGATACAACCTGAAACATAAGAATCGGTACTTCCTCACTTTCTTGTTTACACTGAAATGCATTTTCATCCTAGCTTAAGCCTTGTTGGAAATGTTAAACATTAAATAATGATTTTATTTAGACTGAAAATACTAAAATCACAAGGAGAGACAATAGTGAGGTTGAACTAAAATTGCTATAGATTTTTAAATCATTATATTTATTTTTCTTTTAAAAGTAGCTGCAGTCATCATTCTCATCATCATGAAGGTTTGGATTATGTGTGTGCTGCTGTGTGCTACCTTTACACTGAGGACTGTTACAGGTAAGCAGCAAGAAATACAAAAAAGCAGTGTGAGGATGTAATAATCATTGTGACTTGTGTAATGTTTGTAATGTGATTTTCATGTTTCTGAAGCTGCAGCAGTTGAGACTGGACCTGAGGAGGAACAGGTACTTCAAGGTTAGTGACCACCAGCAGTAGTCTGGGATTTAAAGAAACTCTCTAATGCATTCTTACATACTTGACTTATTATTATTATTATTATTGTTAAAATTGTTGCCAAAATAGATAAATTCCATGCTACTTCAGTGAAGAATAATTATTATTTTTTTATATTATATTATAAAATATAATCATTTTTGGCTGGATAATTCCTCAGGAGAAAATACTGAATTGGCTGTTGAGTTGATTAATGAATTGTCAGCATATTTGTATACTGGTATACTGTGTACTTATAATGATGTTAGGAGTCAATAAACAATATTAAGTAGTACATTATCACTTGTGATTTCAGTTGAGGATAAAGAGGAAGCTCCCAAAGTCAATACTGCTGAAGGTAATTTTATTATACAAATCATTAAAGGGGCCATTTAAGCAATTTAAAAAGTTTTTACAATAAATTCTAATAATTCTAATAACACAGAAATTAACATAAATGGAGTAAACATAGAACAGAGATGTGCATCATTTTCACAGTTAAATCAGGCATCTGTCCACATGGATGGGTCAAATATGGATCACGCTGCTTTCGCCTCATGAGATCAAGTCTGTCCTGGATCGGTGCTGAGGTAAATATCAAAATCTTAAGACAAAAGACAGCAGAATAAAGAAAGAAAAAACATAGTTAAAAAAGTTAAGAAACCGTTTTCTCATTACAATCTCTAATCATATCTCGGGCTAATTATGTCTTTAGGAACAGTGTGCAGCTGAACAGGCAAGACTGGCATCTGTACAAAGTCTTGGGGATCATAAATTCCTGCAGAGTTTGCTTGATATGGCTGGTCTGTCACAGGCTTGGATTGGTGCTTACAACTTCCAGGTAACTTAATAATATATTACAGTAGACTCTGAATGTAGTTTAAAATTAACTACAAACTGTACACATCTGAATGTCAGATGATCCTTGAAGAAGAAAAAAATTATTTTAAATTAAAATATATATAAATTATACAAAAATAAATTATACAAAAATAAATACAAATAATATATTAATAAAATGTAAAGCCAGTTATGTTCCTGTGTTACTGATAGAAATGGTCATTTGTAAGGCATGTGGTTGTGTATTTTATAGGGAACATGGCTGTGGGTTGACACAGCTCGCTTCTACTACAGTAACTGGTACTCACTGAGCAGTGTGGGCAGCTACCAATGTGCTCTCATGAACAGTAATGGTAATGCTTTCTTTCACATATACTTATATGTTTGAATCAGATATACTGTCTAATTCTCGCGAATGAAATGTAATTTTTTTATTTTCTCATTTGTTTCAGTTGGCTGGTCCAATACTATCTGTGAACGTGGATACCCTTACATCTGTTCTATTGAGCTAAATACATGTTTATAATTTTGAAAAAATAAATCTGTTTTCGGAACACTTGACTAATAAACACTGTTGATACCAATAAAATTTTTTACAAACAAACAAATGGTTGTGTTAATAAATTGTTGTAACAATTGGCTAGACAAAGGGACTGCGCTGGGATGGATTTGCTGCAAGTTAGAGCAATAAAGGATGCAGATGGAAGTGTGTGGATGAGTGAGGAGGATGTGTTGAGAGGGTGAAGGGAGTATTTAATGCTGATGAATAAAGAAAAAAAAGAGAGAAGGATGGATGATTTGGAGATGGCGAAGCAGGAAGTGGATAGGATTAGTATGGAGAAAGTGCGAGCAGCTATTAACAGGATGAAGAGTGCAAAGTCGGTTGGCCCAGATGACATACCATTAGAAGTGTGAAGATGTTTACCAGAGATGGCAGTGGAGTTTTAACAAAATTGTTTAACAAGATTCTAAATGGTGAGAGGATACCTGAGGAATGAAGGAATGAGCTGGTAACGATTTTTAAGAACAAGGGAGATGTGCAGACCTGCAGTAACTACAGAGGAATAAAGTTGTTCAGCCACACCATGAAGTTGAGGTAATTTTATTTGTTTTTATTGAGAGAAAAAAAGTAACATTTGCTCACTTGTGGACCAAATGTTAGATATAAATGAATGAGCTGTGGTTTAACAAAAAATATTCTTAATCCTATAATTAACCGCTTAATTAATGAACTAAATTTACAACAAAGTGTCACAACATCGTTTGTAAAAAAAAAAAAAATAATAAGAAAAAAAAAAAAGCGATGATAGTGGTTGAAATGGTGGAGGTGGACATATAGGATAGTGGAGGTGGACATTTTAAAGGCAGACTAATAGGTCTTTGAGGGTCAGAATTCTAGCTGATAGACAGGTGTTCAAATACTTATTTGCAGCTGTATCATACAAATAAATAGTTTAAAAATCATATATTGTGATTTCTGGATTTTTTTTTTTTTTGATTATGTCTCTCACAGTGGACATGCACCTACGATGACAATTTCAGACCCCTCCATGATTTCTAAGTGGGAGAACTTGCAAAATAGCAGGGTGTTCAAATACTTATTTTCCTCACTGTAAATGAATGAGCTGTGGTTTAACAAAAAAAATATTCCTAATCCTTTGATTTACTGCTAATTTAATGAACTAAAATTACAACAAAGTGTCACAACAGCGTTTGTTAAAAAAACAAAAAAAAAACAAAAAAAAAACAAAAAACAAAAAAAAAAAAGCGATAAGAAATTTTTGTGGTTGAAATCAATAAAATATAGTTATAGCGTCATCTAGCGGACAAAACACTTTAAAACATCAAATACATAGCTGTTGCATATAAACAGCTTAAACTTAGATTTAAACTTAGTTGATGTGAGATTGATACAAGGAAATAGTAATAAAACTATATTTGTATGCTATATATGTTTCTTTGTTTACAGAATTAAAATAAAAAATTACATCTGTCATGAATTAAATAAAAATAAATCTATAAACTAAATCTGGAGACTAAGATGTTCATCAAAAACATTGTCATAGAGGTGGTGGTGATTTTGAAACTTAATAGATGAAATTAAAACAATTCTGAAACTGCACTCTCTTTGTTCTGCTTTCGGAAAATTCAATATTCACGTGTTAGACAGCAACCAGCGCTACCATCAACACCACAATAAAAGTGATATCTTTTGGAAAAAAATATTAATCAGCCTTTAGTACAGTTCTTCTCACTTGTAGAAGCAATGCCCAATCTGTTATGGAGGCTTATGGTGGTTTGTGTGCAGTCTTCTATTATTGTCTTTTTATAATGTACAGTCAACATCCAGAATTTATGCTAATGTAGTTTTGTTAATTTGCCATTAGCGCAATACACAGTCTGCATTAAAAACATTCATGAATGACTACATGTATTCTGTGAGCATTGCTGTTTATTCACAAAGAAACTAAATCTCCAGCTGGGCTAGTAGTGACAGTTATCAGGTGGTGTTTGTGTCTAGAAGGTGACACAAATTGATATGATTTTGAGCTAATATGTCAATTGTTTTTTATGTATTTCCTGGTTAATCAATATTCAATAACCTGTTTTAGTTAACATATCAGCTTTGTTACATTTCTAACAGTTTCTAATTATAGGTTATTTTTCAGCTGTGCCTATTTCCATCCTAAGTGCGTCAAGTGAAATGTCTGTAGAATTAGACTAAAAATGATTCCACTGCGGAAATACAAGAGTCAATAACATTAGTGTTAAAAGTATTAGTATTTTAATTTATACGATATATTCCAGTCTATTTCATCAATTGTGTCTAATACACAAGGAAATGTCTGTCACTGTAAAACATGGTCATGCAATTTGTTTATGGTTTACAGAAATCTCAGTGATAAATCCACATCTTACATCACTGCTTCTGTTCAAAAGTGTGAATGAAAATAGTAATAGTGATCGAGTTTCTATGTTGAACTCTGGACACCAGGATTAAAGAAAGCTACCAATTACACAATCTAAATGAAAAAAATTCTTTTATGCCATTGATGTGCTGTAACACTTACCAGAAATGGGAGGAATTTTAATTATAAATATCAGTTTATTTGGAAAAAGCATTGGTCTGTTGATGTACTGGATGTTTTGCGAATAGCAGAACTTCTACTAGTACCATAATGATTGAGTGAAGCTAATTAATGACAATATCACACAGCTGTATCACACATCTCTTTATTGTTATGTAAAGGTTTCACAACTTCCAGTATTTGATTTACAATTAAAATCTCTTCCATTTCAGGTAAGTGTTACAGCACATCAATAGCATAAACCAATTCGTATCATTTAGATTGTGTAATTGGTAGCTTACTTTAATCCTGGTGTCCAGAGTTCAACATAGAAACTCAATCACTATCTTACTATCTTTTGTACTTACTATCTTTCATTCACACTTTTGAACAGAAGCAGTGATGTAAGATGTGGATTTATCACTGAGATTTCTGTAAACCATAAACAAGTTGCATGTTTTACAGTGACAGACATTTCCTTGTGTATTAGACACAATTATTAGAATGGACTGATATATATAGCACCCTGGGAACTTCATTCAACAGACTGCTCTCAATTTCTGCTAGACAGATACAACCTGAAACATAAGAATCGGTACTTCCTCACTTTCTTGTTAACACTGAAATGCATTTTCATTCTAGCTTAAGCTTCATTGGAAATGTTAAACATTAAACAATGAAGGTTTTATTTAAACTGAGAATACTAAGATCATAAGGAGAGACAGAGAATAGTAAGATGAAACTGAAATTGCATGATTTCAATCAAATTAAAAATCATTCTATTTAATTTTCTTTTAAAAGTAGCTGCAGTCATCATCCTGATCATAATGAAGGTTTGGATTGTGTGTGTGCTGCTGTGTGCTACCTTTACACTGAGGACTGTTACAGGTAAGCGGCAAGAAATTTTTCATGTTGTTTCTAAAGCTGCAGCAATTGAGACTGTACCTGAGAAGGAACAGGTACTTCAAGGTTAGTGACCACCAGCAGTAGTCTGGAATTTTAAGAAACTCTGTAAAGCATTCTTACATATTTGTCTATTTATTATTATTATTATTATTATTATTATTATTAGTAGTAGTAGTAGTAATAGTAGTAGTAGTGGTAGTATGTTGTTGTTGTTGCCACAATAGTTTAATCTCATGCTAATGCACTGAAGAAAAAATTTTATTTTTGGCTGTCGTTAGTTTTTAATTTGGAAAATTCCTCAGGAAAAACTACTGAATTGGCAGTTGATGAGTTGATTAATGAAGGTCAGTATATTGGTATACGTTTTTTTTTTTGTTTTTTTGTTATTTTTTTGCCTGTACTTATATTGATGTTGGGTGTCAATAAACAATATTAAGTAGTACATTATCACTTGTGATTTCAGTTGAGGATAAAGAGGAAGCTCCCAAAGTCAATACTGCTGAAGGTAATTTTATTATACAAGTCAATTAAAAGGGCTGTTCAATTGAAAAGATTTTTACAATAAATTCTGAAAAAACAATAGAAATGAACATAAATGGAGTAAGCATAGAACAGAGATGTGCATCATTTTCACAGTTAAATCAGGCATCTGTCCACATGGATGGGTCAAATATGGATCACGCTGCTTTCGAGTCATGAGATCAACTCTCTCCTGGATCAGTGCTGAGATAAATATCAAAATCTTAAGATAAAAGATGGCAGAAGAAAGAAACCTGTTTCAAGATGCACTGGATGCTAAGCAAAGAAAAATCTAAGATAGTTAAGAAATTTAAAGTTAAAATTAATAATGAACTGTTTTCTTATGAAAATCTCTAATCATATCTTGGGCTAATTATGTCTTTAGGAACAGTGTGCAGCTGAACAGGCAAGACTGGCATCTGTACAAAGTCTTGGGGATCATAAATTCCTGCAGAGTTTGCTTGATATGTCTGGTCTGTCACAGGCTTGGATTGGTGCTTACAACTTCCAGGTAACTTAATAATATATTACAGTAGACTCTGAATGTCATTTGAAATTAACTACAAAGTGTACACATCTGAAACTGTCAGATGATCCTTAAAGAAAAATATATAAATTAAAACAATATATTAATACAATTTTAAGCCAGTTATGTTCCTGTGTTACTGATAGAAATGGTCATTAGTAAGGCATGTGATTGTGTATTTTATAGGGAACGTGGCTTTGGGTTGACACAGCTCGCTTCTACTACAGTAACTGGTACTCACTGAGCAGTGTGGGCAGCTACCCATGTGCTCTCATGAACAGGAATGGTAATGCTTTCTTTCACATATATGCTTTATCATTTTTTATGCTTAAATGTCATACAAAGTATTTCGCTACATGTCGTACTCTGTATGTATGTGTATGTGACAAATAAAATTTGATTTGATTTCATATACTCATATGTTTGATTCAGATATATTGTCTAGTTCACGCAAATCAAACGTTTTTTCTGTTTTATTTTCTCCCTTGTTTCAGTTGGCTGGTCCAATACTGTCTGTGGAAGTTTATACCCTTACATCTGTTCTATTGATCTAAATAAATGTTAATGGACATGGCTGAATAATTTTCCATAATGTTGAAGCTGATATGGGAAAATAAATTGTTTGTTTTCAGAACACTTGAGTAATAAACACTGTTGATATCAATAAAAAAAGTAACAAATAAACAAATGGTTGTGTTATTTAAATGCTCATCTTTTTTACGAATACTGTTAATGATCCTTGTATTTCCGAAGTGAAATCATTTTTAACCTGAATTTACAAACAGTTCACTTAAAGCTCATAGGATGTAAATAGGCACAGCTAGAAATGTGCCTATAATTAGACACTGTTAGGAATCTAACAGGGCTGAAATTTTATTAAAACAGGTTATTGAATATTGATTAACCAGGCAATAAATTAAAAGCAAGTGACATATTAGATCAAAATAATTTCAATTTGAGTCACGTTCTAGACCAGGGGTCACCAAACTTTTTGAATCTAAGAGCTGCTTCTTGGGTACTGATAAATGTGAAGGGCTACCAGTTTGATACACTCTTCTGAAATAACAAATTAGCTCAATTTACCTCTAATTATATGTTATTATTAATAATTAATGATATTCATCTATGTGAAGACACTGATCATGTTAATGATTTCTCACAACAATTATCAACAATGATTTAACAAGGTAGGAAAAAGATAAATATCAACATGCAAAACTTTATTTCTATAACTCTCTGCAAGTATTTACATTCTCAAATAATACATTTTACAACTTTTTCACTATCCACTAACAATTTCTAACAAATCATGCAAACAAATGCGTTGCATCATGTTTGTACAGATGATCAATTACGTAACATACAAAAATCAACTTGGAGACCAGCTAGCTTCAATCTAATATGAAACATTTTTTTAATTTTTTTTTAAATATTGTTATTTTCAAATTCACACTAATGCAAGTGTGATTTAAAAAAGAATAGCAACGAAATACATCAGATGCATCTCACTGGTAAGTGGCGCTATGGTGAGCTATTTTTAGAAAAGGCCCGCGGGCAACTCATGTGGTCTTTGCGGGGGAACTGGTGCCCGTGGGCACCATGTTGGTGACCCCTGTTCTAAACATAACCACCACCTGATATTTGCTATACTTGACCAGCTTGAATGTTAGTATGTTTGTGAATGAAAATGAACGCTCACAAAATACATAACTTAATTCATGATGGTAGTGCTGACTGCTGTCTAAAATATGAATATTGAACCTTCTTCATACACTCAATTGAATGAAGGAAAAATCAAATAAACAAATAAATAATGTGCAGAATCAAAATTGTTCGAAAATAGAAAATTATGTTTCATAAATCAACACCACCTGAATGACCATCATTGTATTACAATGGACATCTTACTCTCCAGATTTATTTTATATTTTTGTTTTTATTTATTTCATGACAGGTGGAAATTTTCATTTAAGTTCCTCGAGTTGAGTGTATTTAGGCTATGGCTTTGACAAACCCAATTAGTTATTTTTTAATAGAGAAAAAGAATACACATTTTTTAATCATAAACTTCATGCTTTAGGTGGTGATTGCTGTCTGTGTCTCGTTGTAAATTTGGCTCCATTTGTTTTAAAGCGTTTCTTCCACTAGATGACACAAACACTAAAATGTATTTATTTTAAGCCAAAGTTTCTCTTTTAACTACCAGTCGACTAATTATTATACATAGGCACATTTCTTATGACCTGCAACTGCCTCAGTGTTGCTTCATACTGTGAAAATTGCTGTTTTTATCCTCTGCTTATCTTTACCATTAACACTACCATTTTACTTACTGTACATATATGTGGAATCCTGTGGAAATGAGATCAATTTTAGACATTGTTCTCCCATGTTAGAGAACAAAAATAATTAAACAGGTCTGCCTGAGATCAGGGTGGATTTCTACACAATGGTGGAAAGACATTTGTACCAATTATGCATATTTTTAACCTTCTTTCTTTCTTTTTTTTTTGTGACTGAATTGTCCTGGCTTATGGTATTTATAGATTTATTTATTCTTGGTCTGATTATCTCAACTAATTTATTTAATATTTTACTGTAGTTTTTGTTTTGGTCTGATCACTGTTTACTGGTTATACATGATAAATAACTTTCTGGTATATACATGTGTGCTGCCAGAGTGCTCACACAGAGAATTTTGATAGCACAGTTGGTAGAAGGAAGGACTGTAGATGTTTATAGAAAGAACTACTTTAACTGACCATTAAATAACAATTTAGGGCACTTAAATATTTTATGTGAAAATAAATATATAGATATTTGTTTATTTGATAAAAGGTACTGGTAAATTGAGGCATTGAACCAAAAAGATAAAGTGAAGCTCATTAATGAACGTATCACACAGCTTACAGGAATCTCTTTATTGTTTTTTAAATGTTTCACAGCTTTCAGTAGGTGATCCAGTAAAATCCAGCCCATTTCTGGTAAGTGTTACAGCACATCAATAGCATAAACTAATTGCTATCATTTTGATTGTGTAATTAGCACGTTAAACCTGGTGTCCAGAGTTCAACATAGAAACTCGATCACCATATTTCATTCACACTTTTGAACAGAAGCAGTGATGTAAGATGTGGATTTATAACTGAGATTTCTGTAAACCATAAACAAGATGCCTGACCATGTTTTACAGTGACTGACATTTCCTTGTGTACGTTGATTAAATGGACTGGAATATATGGCATATGACTGGTATTTACTGAATATATTAAAATACTTAAACTTTTTAACACTAATATTAATGACTTTGTATTCCCGCAGTGGAATCATTTATAGTCTAAATCTACAGACATTTCACTTGACACACTTAGGATAGAAGTAAGCACAGCTGTAAATGAACCTATAATTAGACACTGTTAGAAATCCAACACAGCTGATATGTTACCAAAACAGGATATTGAATATTAATTAACCAGGCAATACATCAAAAACAATTGACATATAAAAATCATGTTAATTTGTGTCACCTTCTAGACATAACCACCACCTGATAACTGCTGCTACTGGCCCAGCTTGAACGTTAGTATGATTGTTCATTGTCAACAGCAACTCTTATAGAATACATAACTTCATTCATGAATATTTTTATTGCAGACTGTGTACTGTGCTGATTGTAAATGAACAAAACTACATTATGAGCAATACTGAAAGTTGACTGTACATTAAAAATGACAACAAAATACAAGACTGCACACAAGTGAAAGGGAAAGTCTGTAAGTAAGGTGTTTAGGCAATATGAGCCTCGCTAACAGATTGGGCATTGCTTCTACAAGTGACTGGATCTGTACTGAAAGGTTGATTACCATTCTTTTCAAAACATATAACTTTTGTGGTGATGATGGCAGTTCTGGCTGCTTTCTAACATGAATATTGAATCTTCTTCATACACTCAGTTGAACGAATTAATAAATAAATTAATTAATTAAGTGCATGTTCAGAATTGCTTGAATTTCTTTCTTGGTTAATTAGGTTTACAAATCAACACCACCTTAATGATCCTTAGTGTTTTAGATTGGGCAGCTTAGTCTCCAGATTTATTTTAGATTTTAGTTTTTATTTATTTCATGATAAGTGGTTCCCTGGTAGTCTAGGTGTTAGGATGCGGTGCTCTCACCGATGTGGCCCGGGTTTGATCCCATGGTCAGAGAACCAACCCCAGCCATTAGGGTTGCACAAGCCTTAGTGCTGGTCCCAAGCATGGATAAATAGGGAGGGTTGCGTTAGGAAGGGCATCCAGCGTTAAAACATGTGCCAAATCAAACATGCGGAGGATCCGCTGTGGCGACCCCTAATGGGAGAAGCCGAAAGAAAGTTTATTTATTTCATGATAGGTGGAAATTTTCATTTCAGTTCTCAAATTGAGTATATTTTAGTCTATGGCTCTGACCATCCCTGATTCATCATTTTAATCGAGAAAAATGTACAAATTTTAAGTCATAAACTTCATGCTTTAGGTGGTGATTGCTGTCTGTGTCTAGCTGTAAATTTGGCTCTATTTGTTTTAATGCTTTTCTTTTCCACTATTTGACACAAACACTATAAATCATTTATTTCAAGCCAAAATTCCCCTTTTAATGCCAGTCAACTAATTATTACAAATAGGCACATTTTTTATGTCCTGCAACTGCCTCAGTGTTGCTTAATGCTGTGAAAATTGCTGTTTTTATCTTCTGCTTATCTTTACCATTAACACTAGCATTTTTCTGTCCATTTCTGGGGAATCTAGTGGAAATGAGATCCCTTTAAGACATCAATATCCCATGTTAGGGAACAAAAGTAAATGGACAGGTCTGCCTGAGAGATCAGGGTGGATTTCTACACAATGTTAAAAAAACAGTTGTACAAAGTATGCATATTTTTATCCTCAACTTTATTTATTTATTTTTTCTGTGACTGAATTGTCTTAGCTTACAGTATTTATAGATTTATTAATTTTTTGGTCTGATAACATTTCTTTCAGAATTCTTAATGTGTGCTGCCAGAGTGCTCACACAGAGCATTTTGGTAGCTCAGTAGGTAAAAAGGAGGACTGTAGAGGTTTACGGAGAGAACTTCTTTAACTGTCTATTAAAAAACATTTTAGAGCACCTAAATGTGTTACGTTAAATTAAATACATAGATATTTGTTTATTTGATAAAAGCATTGGTGTATTTAGGTATTGATCCATAAAGATAAAGTGAAGCTCATTAAAGACAATTTCACACAGCTGACAGGAATCTCTTTATTGATTTACACTTTTGAACAGAAGCAGTGATGTAAGATGTGGATTTATCACTGAGATTACTGTAAACCATAAACAAGTTGCATGACCATGTTTTACAGTGACAGACATTTCCTTGTGTATTAGACACAATTATTGGAATGGACTGATATATATAGCACCCTGGGAACTTCATTCAACAGACTGCTCTCAATTTCTGCTAGACAGATACAACCTGAAACATAAGAATCGGTACTTCCTCACTTTCTTGTTAACACTGAAATGCATTTTCATTCTAGCTTAAGCTTCATTGGAAATGTTAAACATTAAACAATGAAGGTTTTATTTAGACTGAGAATACTACGATCATAAGGAGAGACAGAGAATAGTACGATTGAACTGAAATTGCTTGATTTCAATCAGATTTTAAAGCATTATATTTATTTTTCTTTTAAAAGTAGCTGCAGTCATCATCCTCATCATAATGAAGGTTTGGATTGTGTGTGTGCTGCTGTGTGCTACCTTTACACTGAGCACTGTTACAGGTAAGCGGCAAGAAATACTAAATGCAGTGCGAGGATTTTATGAATCATTGTGACTTGTGTAATGTTTGTAATGTGATTTTCATGTTGTTTTTGAAGCTGCAGCAATTGAGACTGGACCTGAGAAGGAACAGGTACTTCAAGGTTAGTGACCACCAGCAGTAGTCTGGAATTTAAATAAACTCTCTAAAGCATTCTTACATATTGCCTATTTATTATTATTTTTATTATTATTAGTTATAGTAGTAGTGGTAGTATGTTGTTGTTGCTGCCACAATAGTTTAATCTCATGCTAATGTACTGAAGAATAAAATTTATTTTTGGCTGTCGTTAGTTTTTAATTTGGAAAATTCCTCAGGAAAAACTACTGAATTGACAGTTGATGAGTTGATTAACGAAGGTCAGTATATTGGTATACGTCTTTTTTTGTTATTTTTTGTCTGTACTTATATTGATGTTGGGTGTCAATAAACAATATTAAGTAGTACATTATCACTTGTGATTTCAGTTGAGGATAAAGAGGAAGCTCCCAAAGTCAATACTGCTGAAGGTAATTGTATTATACAAGTCAATAATGGGGCTGATCAATTTAAATGTTTTTACAACAAGTTCTGAAAAAAACAATAGAAATGAACATAAATGGAGTAAGCATAGAACAGAGATGTGCATCATTTTCACAGTTAAATCAGGCATCTGTCCACATGGATGGGTCAAATATGGATCACGCTGCTTTCGACTCATGAGATCAAGTCTGTCCTGGATCAGTGCTGAGGTAAATATCAAAATCTTAAGATAAAAGATGGCAGAAGAAAGAAACCTGTTTCAAGATGCACTGGATGCTAAGCAAAGAAAAAAACTAAGATAGTTAAGAAATTTAAAGTTAAAATCAATAATGAACTGCTTTCTTATGACAATCTCTAATCATATCTTGGGCTAATTATGTCTTTAGGAACAGTGTGCAGCTGAACAGGCAAGACTGGCATCTGTACAAAGTCTTGGGGATCATAAATTCCTGCAGAGTTTGCTTGATATGGCTGGTCTGTCACAGGCTTGGATTGGTGCTTACAACTTCCAGGTAACTTAATAATATATTACAGTAGACTCTGAATGTCATTTGAAGTTAACTACAAAGTGTACACATCTGAATCTGTCAGATGATCCTTAAAGAAAAATATATAAATTAAAACAATATATTAATACAATTTTAAGCCAGTTATGTTCCTGTGTTACTGATAGAAATGGTCATTAGTAAGGCATGTGATTGTGTATTTTATAGGGAACGTGGCTTTGGGTTGACACAGCTCGCTTCTACTACAGTAACTGGTACTCACTGAGCAGTGTGGGCAGCTACCCATGTGCTCTCATGAACAGGAATGGTAATGCTTTCTTTCACATATATGCTTTATCATTTTTTATGCTTAAATGTCATACAAAGTATTTCGCTACATGTCGTACTCTGTATGTATGTGTATGTGACAAATAAAATTTGATTTGATTTCATATACTCATATGTTTGATTCAGATATATTGTCTAGTTCACGCAAATCAAACGTTTTTTCTGTTTTATTTTCTCCCTTGTTTCAGTTGGCTGGTCCAATACTGTCTGTGGAAGTTTATACCCTTACATCTGTTCTATTGATCTAAATAAATGTTAATGGACATGGCTGAATAATTTTCCATAATGTTGAAGCTGATATGGGAAAATAAATTGTTTGTTTTCAGAACACTTGAGTAATAAACACTGTTGATATCAATAAAAAAAGTAACAAATAAACAAATGGTTGTGTTATTTAAATGCTCATCTTTTTTACGAATACTGTTAATGATCCTTGTATTTCCGAAGTGAAATCATTTTTAACCTGAATTTACAAACAGTTCACTTAAAGCTCATAGGATGTAAATAGGCACAGCTAGAAATGTGCCTATAATTAGACACTGTTAGGAATCTAACAGGGCTGAAATTTTATTAAAACAGGTTATTGAATATTGATTAACCAGGAAATAAATCAAAAACAAGTGACATATTAGTTCAATCATTTCAATTTGAGTCACGTTCTAGACCAGGGGTCACCAAACTTTTTGAATCTAAGAGCTGCTTCTTGGGTACTGATAAATGTGAAGGGCTACCAGTTTGATACACTCTTCTGAAATAACAAATTAGCTCAATTTACCTCTAATTATATGTTATTATTAATAATTAATGATATTCATCTATGTGAAGACACTGATCATGTTAATGATTTCTCACAACAATTATCAACAATGATTTAACAAGGTAGGAAAAAGATAAATATTAACATGCAAAACTTTATTTCTATAACTCTCTGCAAGTATTTACATTCTCAAATAATACATTTTACAACTTTTTCACTATCCACTAACAATTTCTAACAAATCATGCAAACAAATGCGTTGCATCATGTTTGTACAGATGATCAATTACGTAACATACAAAAATCAACTTGGAGACCAGCTAGCTTCAATCTAATATGAAACATTTTTTTAATTTTTTTTTAAATATTGTTATTTTCAAATTCACACTAATGCAAGTGTGATTTAAAAAAGAATAGCAACGAAATACATCAGATGCATCTCACTGGTAAGTGGCGCTATGGTGAGCTATTTTTAGAAAAGGCCCGCGGGCAACTCATGTGGTCTTTGCGGGGGAACTGGTGCCCGTGGGCACCATGTTGGTGACCCCTGTTCTAAACATAACCACCACCTGATATTTGCTATACTTGACCAGCTTGAATGTTAGTATGTTTGTGAATGAAAATGAACGCTCACAAAATACATAACTTAATTCATGATGGTAGTGCTGACTGCTGTCTAAAATATGAATATTGAACCTTCTTCATACACTCAATTGAATGAAGGAAAAATCAAATAAACAAATAAATAATGTGCAGAATCAAAATTGTTCGAAAATAGAAAATTATGTTTCATAAATCAACACCACCTGAATGACCATCATTGTATTACAATGGACATCTTACTCTCCAGATTTATTTTATATTTTTGTTTTTATTTATTTCATGACAGGTGGAAATTTTCATTTAAGTTCCTCGAGTTGAGTGTATTTAGGCTATGGCTTTGACAAACCCAATTAGTTATTTTTTAATAGAGAAAAAGAATACACATTTTTTAATCATAAACTTCATGCTTTAGGTGGTGATTGCTGTCTGTGTCTCGTTGTAAATTTGGCTCCATTTGTTTTAAAGCGTTTCTTCCACTAGATGACACAAACACTAAAATGTATTTATTTTAAGCCAAAGTTTCTCTTTTAACTACCAGTCGACTAATTATTATACATAGGCACATTTCTTATGACCTGCAACTGCCTCAGTGTTGCTTCATACTGTGAAAATTGCTGTTTTTATCTTCTGCTTATCTTTACCATTAACACTACCATTTTACTTACTGTACATATATGTGGAATCCTGTGGAAATGAGATCAATTTTAGACATTGTTCTCCCATGTTAGAGAACAAAAATAATTAAACAGGTCTGCCTGAGATCAGGGTGGATTTCTACACAATGGTGGAAAGACATTTGTACCAATTATGCATATTTTTAACCTTCTTTCTTTCTTTTTTTTTTTGTGACTGAATTGTCCTGGCTTATGGTATTTATAGATTTATTTATTCTTGGTCTGATTATCTCAACTGATTTATTTAATATTTTACTGTAGTTTTTGTTTTGGTCTGATCACTGTTTACTGGTTATACATGATAAATAACTTTCTGGTATATACATGTGTGCTGCCAGAGTGCTCACACAGAGAATTTTGATAGCACAGTTGGTAGAAGGAAGGACTGTAGATGTTTATAGAAAGAACTACTTTAACTGACCATTAAATAACAATTTAGGGCACTTAAATATTTTATGTGAAAATAAATATATAGATATTTGTTTATTTGATAAAAGGTACTGGTAAATTGAGGCATTGAACCAAAAAGATAAAGTGAAGCTCATTAATGAACGTATCACACAGCTTACAGGAATCTCTTTATTGTTTTTTAAATGTTTCACAGCTTTCAGTAGGTGATCCAGTAAAATCCAGCCCATTTCTGGTAAGTGTTACAGCACATCAATAGCATAAACTAATTGCTATCATTTTGATTGTGTAATTAGCACGTTAAACCTGGTGTCCAGAGTTCAACATAGAAACTCGATCACCATATTTCATTCACACTTTTGAACAGAAGCAGTGATGTAAGATGTGGATTTATAACTGAGATTTCTGTAAACCATAAACAAGATGCCTGACCATGTTTTACAGTGACTGACATTTCCTTGTGTACGTTGATTAAATGGACTGGAATATATGGCATATGACTGGTATTTACTGAATATATTAAAATACTTAAACTTTTTAACACTAATATTAATGACTTTGTATTCCCGCAGCGGAATCATTTATAGTCTAAATCTACAGACATTTCACTTGACACACTTAGGATAGAAGTAAGCACAGCTGTAAATGAACCTATAATTAGACACTGTTAGAAATCCAACACAGCTGATATGTTACCAAAACAGGATATTGAATATTAATTAACCAGGCAATACATCAAAAACAATTGACATATAAAAATCATGTTAATTTGTGTCACCTTCTAGACATAACCACCACCTGATAACTGCTGCTACTGGCCCAGCTTGAACGTTAGTATGATTGTTCATTGTCAACAGCAACTCTTATAGAATACATAACTTCATTCATGAATATTTTTATTGCAGACTGTGTACTGTGCTGATTGTAAATGAACAAAACTACATTATGAGCAATACTGAAAGTTGACTGTACATTAAAAATGACAACAAAATACAAGACTGCACACAAGTGAAAGGGAAAGTCTGTAAGTAAGGTGTTTAGGCAATATGAGCCTCGCTAACAGATTGGGCATTGCTTCTACAAGTGACTGGATCTGTACTGAAAGGTTGATTACCATTCTTTTCAAAACATATAACTTTTGTGGTGATGATGGCAGTTCTGGCTGCTTTCTAACATGAATATTGAATCTTCTTCATACACTCAGTTGAACGAATTAATAAATAAATTAATTAATTAAGTGCATGTTCAGAATTGCTTGAATTTCTTTCTTGGTTAATTAGGTTTACAAATCAACACCACCTTAATGATCCTTAGTGTTTTAGATTGGGCAGCTTAGTCTCCAGATTTATTTTAGATTTTAGTTTTTATTTATTTCATGATAAGTGGTTCCCTGGTAGTCTAGGTGTTAGGATGCGGTGCTCTCACCGATGTGGCCCGGGTTTGATCCCATGGTCAGAAAACCAACCCCAGCCATTAGGGTTGCACAAGCCTTAGTGCTGGTCCCAAGCATGGATAAATAGGGAGGGTTGCGTTAGGAAGGGCATCCAGCGTTAAAACATGTGCCAAATCAAACATGCGGAGGATCCGCTGTGGCGACCCCTAATGGGAGAAGCCGAAAGAAAGTTTATTTATTTCATGATAGGTGGAAATTTTCATTTCAGTTCTCAAATTGAGTATATTTTAGTCTATGGCTCTGACCATCCCTGATTCATCATTTTAATCGAGAAAAATGTACAAATTTTAAGTCATAAACTTCATGCTTTAGGTGGTGATTGCTGTCTGTGTCTAGCTGTAAATTTGGCTCTATTTGTTTTAATGCTTTTCTTTTCCACTATTTGACACAAACACTATAAATCATTTATTTCAAGCCAAAATTCCCCTTTTAATGCCAGTCAACTAATTATTACAAATAGGCACATTTTTTATGTCCTGCAACTGCCTCAGTGTTGCTTAATGCTGTGAAAATTGCTGTTTTTATCTTCTGCTTATCTTTACCATTAACACTAGCATTTTTCTGTCCATTTCTGGGGAATCTAGTGGAAATGAGATCCCTTTAAGACATCAATATCCCATGTTAGGGAACAAAAGTAAATGGACAGGTCTGCCTGAGAGATCAGGGTGGATTTCTACACAATGTTAAAAAAACAGTTGTACAAAGTATGCATATTTTTATCCTCAACTTTATTTATTTATTTTTTCTGTGACTGAATTGTCTTAGCTTACAGTATTTATAGATTTATTAATTTTTTGGTCTGATAACATTTCTTTCAGAATTCTTAATGTGTGCTGCCAGAGTGCTCACACAGAGCATTTTGGTAGCTCAGTAGGTAAAAAGGAGGACTGTAGAGGTTTACGGAGAGAACTTCTTTAACTGTCTATTAAAAAACATTTTAGAGCACCTAAATGTGTTACGTTAAATTAAATACATAGATATTTGTTTATTTGATAAAAGCATTGGTGTATTTAGGTATTGATCCATAAAGATAAAGTGAAGCTCATTAAAGACAATTTCACACAGCTGACAGGAATCTCTTTATTGATTTACACTTTTGAACAGAAGCAGTGATGTAAAATATGGATTTATCACTGAGATTACTGTAAACCATAAACAAGTTGCATGACCATGTTTTACAGTGACAGACATTTCCTTGTGTATTAGACACAATTATTGGAATGGACTGATATATATAGCACCCTGGGAACTTCATTCAACAGACTGCTCTCAATTTCTGCTAGACAGATACAACCTGAAACATAAGAATCGGTACTTCCTCACTTTCTTGTTAACACTGAAATGCATTTTCATTCTAGCTTAAGCTTCATTGGAAATGTTAAACATTAAACAATGAAGGTTTTATTTAGACTGAGAATACTACGATCATAAGGAGAGACAGAGAATAGTACGATTTAACTGAAATTGCTTGATTTCAATCAGATTTTAAAGCATTATATTTATTTTTCTTTTAAAAGTAGCTGCAGTCATTATCCTCATCATAATGAAGGTTTGGATTGTGTGTGTGCTGCTGTGTGCTACCTTTACACTGAGCACTGTTACAGGTAAGCGGCAAGAAATACTAAATGCAGTGCGAGGATTTTATGAATCATTGTGACTTGTGTAATGTTTGTAATGTGATTTTCATGTTGTTTTTGAAGCTGCAGCAATTGAGACTGGACCTGAGAAGGAACAGGTACTTCAAGGTTAGTGACCACCAGCAGTAGTCTGGAATTTAAATAAACTCTCTAAAGCATTCTTACATATTGCCTATTTATTATTATTTTTATTATTATTAGTTATAGTAGTAGTGGTAGTATGTTGTTGTTGCTGCCACAATAGTTTAATCTCATGCTAATGTACTGAAGAATAAAATTTATTTTTGGCTGTCGTTAGTTTTTAATTTGGAAAATTCCTCAGGAAAAACTACTGAATTGACAGTTGATGAGTTGATTAACGAAGGTCAGTATATTGGTATACGTCTTTTTTTGTTATTTTTTGTCTGTACTTATATTGATGTTGGGTGTCAATAAACAATATTAAGTAGTACATTATCACTTGTGATTTCAGTTGAGGATAAAGAGGAAGCTCCCAAAGTCAATACTGCTGAAGGTAATTGTATTATACAAGTCAATAATGGGGCTGATCAATTTAAATGTTTTTACAACAAGTTCTGAAAAAAACAATAGAAATGAACATAAATGGAGTAAGCATAGAACAGAGATGTGCATCATTTTCACAGTTAAATCAGGCATCTGTCCACATGGATGGGTCAAATATGGATCACGCTGCTTTCGACTCATGAGATCAAGTCTGTCCTGGATCAGTGCTGAGGTAAATATCAAAATCTTAAGATAAAAGATGGCAGAAGAAAGAAACCTGTTTCAAGATGCACTGGATGCTAAGCAAAGAAAAAAACTAAGATAGTTAAGAAATTTAAAGTTAAAATCAATAATGAACTGCTTTCTTATGACAATCTCTAATCATATCTTGGGCTAATTATGTCTTTAGGAACAGTGTGCAGCTGAACAGGCAAGACTGGCATCTGTACAAAGTCTTGGGGATCATAAATTCCTGCAGAGTTTGCTTGATATGTCTGGTCTGTCACAGGCTTGGATTGGTGCTTACAACTTCCAGGTAACTTAATAATATATTACAGTAGACTCTGAATGTAGTTTGAAATTAACTACAAAGTGTACACATCTGAATCTGTCAGATGATCCTTAAAGAAAAATATATAAATTAAAACAATATATTAATAAAATTTAAAGCCAGTTATGTTCCTGTGTTACTGATAGAAATGGTCATTAGTAAGGCATGTGGTTGTGTATTTTATAGGGAACATGGCTGTGGGTTGACACAGCTCGCTTCTACTACAGTAACTGGTACTCACTGAGCAGTGTGGGCAGCTACCCATGTGCTCTCATGAACAGGAATGGTAATGCTTTCTTTCACATATATGCTTTATCATTTTTTATGTTTAAATGTCATACAAGGCATTTTTACTGCACATCGTACTCTGTATGTGTATGTGACAAATAAAATTTGATTTGATTTCATATACTCATATGTTTGATTCAGATATATTGTCTAGTTCTCGCAAATCAAACTTTTTTTCTAACTGTTTTATTTTCTCCCTTGTTTCAGTTGGCTGGTCCAATACTGTCTGTCGAAGTTTATACCCTTACATCTGTTCTATTGACCTAAATAAATGTTAATGGACATGGCTGAATAATTTTCCATAATGTTGAAGCTGATATGGGAAAATAAATTGTTTGTTTTCAGAACACTTGAGTAATAAACACTGTTGATATCAATTAAAAAAATGTAACAAACAAACAAATGGTTGTGTTATTTAAATGCTCATCTTTTTTACGAATACTGTTAATGATCCTTGTATTTCCGAAGTGAAATCATTTTTAACCTGAATTTACAAACAGTTCACTTAAAGCTCATAGGATGTAAATAGGCACAGCTGGAAATGTGCCTATAATTAGACACTGTTAGGAATCCAACAGGGCTGAAAATTTATTAAAACAGGTTATTGAATATTGATTAACCAGGCAATAAATCAAAAGCAAGTGACATATTAGATCAAAATAATTTCAATTTGAGTCACGTTCTAGACCAGGGGTCACCAAACTTTTTGAAACTAAGAGCTGCTTCTTGGGTACTGATAAATGTGAAGGGCTACCAGTTTGATACACTCTTCTGAAATAACAAATTAGCTCAATTTACCTCTAATTATATGTTATTATTAATAATTAATGATATTCATTTATGTGAAGACACTGATCATGTTAATGATTTCTCACAACAATTATCAACAATGATTTAACAAGGTAGGAAAAAGATAAATATCAACATGCAAAACTTTATTTCTATAACTCTCTGCAAGTACTCAAATAATACATTTTACAACTTTTTCACTATCCACTAACAATTTCTAACAAAATACTCTGATATCTGAACTCTGAAATAGTTGAATAGCTGAATAGCTGAAATAGCCGCGGCGTACGACAGTCGTAAAACACGATTTGGTCATAAGTAGAGTAGGCTATATTTACAGTACTGTGAAATTATGCCGGAAGCTGGCACGCACTGCCGCGGCTAGCGATTGTGGTCGTAAAGTCGAATGGTCGTAAGTCGCACAGGTTGTAAGTCGACGACTACCTGTATATCGGTCCCATAACGTTACGTAGAGGCACTCCGTATCAACACAAACGGGCAGTTTCTATTCAAAAGCCAAAAGTCTCACCAACAGTTGATAAGACGAAATCACAGTTTGTTAACACCTCCTAATGCACAAACAAACGAAAACACTTTTACAATGAAAACAAACCAGTATAACACGCGTTTAGCGGTTATTTAAATGTTTTTCCGAACTCTCTCGAACGCGACTCGTCTCGAGCTTTCTCTCATTTGATTGACTCATTAACCACCAATCACATTACACTCTCATATGCATGGGTGGGTATAAAATAATAAACATCCAATCACAGAAAAGATAAAACTAGATAGTAACCAGCACATGTCTACCAGGTGCATTTAAACCAAACTTTAGTGCATACGCGGGGTTTCTTAACTCTTTTGCCGCCATTGACGAGTTAAAGCAATACACACTCATTTTCAGATCACATTCAAAAAATCTCTTTAAACACGACACAATTTAATGAATAGTGTACTTAAACCTTATTATAAAACAAACCTTTTCAGCCACAAATATCTGAATAGGGCAGTTATTTTAAATAAGCTTTTAAATAAGTATGACTGTAGCTTTTATATGCACATATTTTTAGTAAAAGAAACTAGTAAGAGGGTTACATAACAAAAAAACAAATGGTTGTGTTATTTTACAAATACTGTTAATGATTCTTGTATTTCCGAAGTGGAATCATTTTTAACCTGAATTTACAAACAGTTCACTTAAAGCACAAAATTGCTTAAAATTAGAAAATTATGTTTTATAAATCAACACCACCGAAATGACCACCATTGTTTTACAATGGACATCTTAGTCTCCATATTTATGTTATATTTTTGTTTTTATTTATTTCATGACAGGTGGAAATTTTCATTTAAGTTCTCGAGTTGAGTGTATTTAGGCTATGGTTCTGACAAACCCAATTAGTTATTTTTTAATGGAGGAAAAGAATAAACATTTTTTAATCATAAACTTCATGCTTTAGGTGGTGATTGCTGTCTGTGTCTAGTTGTAAATTTGGCTCCATTTGTTTTAAAGCATTTCTTCTATTAGATGACACAAACACTGTATTTATTTTAAGCCAAAATTCCTCTTTTAACTACCAGTCAACTAATTATTATACATAGGCACATTTATTATGACCTGCAACTGCCTCAGTGTTGCTTCATGCAGTGAAAATTGCTGTTTTTATCTTCTGCTTATCTTTACCATTAACACTAGCTTTTTACTTACTGTACATATATGTGGAATCCTGTGGAAATGAGATCAATTTTAGACATTGTTCTCCCATGTTAGAGAACAAAAATAATTAAACAGGTCTGCCTGAGATCAGGGTGGATTTCTACACAATGGTGGAAAGACATTTGTACCAATTATGCATATTTTAAACTTTCTTTCTTTCTTTCTTTCTTTTTTTGTGTGACTGAATTGTTTCGGCTTACAGTATTTATAGATTTATTTATTTTTGGTCTGATTATCTCAACTGATTTATTTAATATTTTACTGTAGTTTTTGTTTTGGTCTGATCACTGTTTACTGGTTATACATGTTAAATTACTTTCTGGTATATACATGTGTGCTGCCAGAGTGCTCACACAGAGACCATTAAATAACAATTTAGGGCACTTAAATATTTTATATTGAATTAAATATATAGATATTTGTTTATTTAAAAAAAAGCATTGGTGTATTAAGGCATTGAACCAAAAAGATAAAGTGAAGCTCATTGATGACAATATCACACATCTTACAGGAATCTCTTTATTGTTATGTAAAAGTTTAACAGCTTTCAGTAGGTGATCTACAAGTAAAATCCAGCCCATTTCAGGTAAGTGTTACAGCACATCAATAGCATAAACTAATTCCTATCATTTTGATTGTGTAATTGGTATCTTATGTTAATCCTTTTGAACACTTTTGAACAGAAGCAGTGATGTAAGATGTGGATTTATCACTGAGATTTCTGTAAACCATAAACAAGTTGCATGACCATGTTTTACAGTGACTGAGATTTCCTTGTGTATTAGACACAATTAATTAAATGGACTGGAATATATGGCATATTACTTGTATATATGGAATATATTAAAATACAAATGCTTTTTCAGTGGAATCATTTTTAGCCTAAATCTACAGACATTTTACTTGATGCACTTAGAATAGAAGTAAGCACAGCTGGAAATTTGCCTATAATTAGACATTGTTAGGAATCCAACACAGCTGATATGTTACCAACACAGGTTATTGAATATTGAATAACCAGGCAATGAATCAAAAACATTTGACATATAAAAATCATGTTAATTTGTGTCACCTTCTAGACATAACCACCACCTGATAACTGCTGCTACTGGCCCAGCTTGAACGTTAGTATGATTGTTAATAGTCAACAGCAACTCTTATAGAATACATAACTTCATTCATGAATATTTTTATTGCAGACTGTGTACTGTGCTGATTGTAAATGAACAAAACTACATTAGGAGAAATACTGAATGTTGACTGTACATTAAAAATGACAACAAAAATACAAGACTGCACACAAGTGAAAGGGAAAGTCTGTAAGTAAGGTGTTTAGTTACCTTGAGCCTCCCTAACAAATTGGGCATTGCTTCTACAAGTGACTGGATCTGTACTGAAGGGTTGATTACCATTCTTTTCGAAACATATAACTTTTAAGTGGGATGCTGATGGTAGTGCTGGCTGCTGTCTAGCATGAATATTGAATCTTCAATTGGATAAATATTTAAATAAATAAACAAACAAACAAACAAACAAACAAACAAACAAACAAATAAATAAATAAATAAATAAATAAATAAAGATCCAAAAAAATTTTCTTAATTAATTTAGTTTCAAAATCATCACCACCTTTATGACCCTCAATGTTTTGCAATGGAAATCTTATTTGTTTATTCCTTCATTCAATTGAGTGTATGAACAAGATTCAATATTCATATTTTAGAAAGCAGCCAGCACTACTGTCATGAATGAAGTTATGTATTCTGTGATCGTTTATTTTCATTCACAAACATACTAACGTTCAAGCTGATCCAGTAGCAGTTATCAGGTGGTGGTTATGTCTAGTACGTGACTCAAACTGACATGATTTTGAACTAATATGTCACTTGTTTTTGATTTATTGCCTGGTTAATCAATATTTAAAAGCCTGTTTTAGTTACATTTCAGCCCTGTTAGATTCCTAACAGTGTCTACTTATAGGCACATTTCCAGCTGTGCCTATTTCCATCCTAAGAGCTTTAAGTAAACTGTTTGTAGATTTAGGTTAAAAAATGATTCCACTTCGGAAATACAAAAGTCATTAATACTATTGTTAAAAAATATTAGTATTTTAATAACACAACCATTTGTTTGTTTTTGTATTTTTTTATTGATATCGACAGTGTTCTGAAAACAATTTATTTAGCAATTTCAGCTTCAAAATGATGGACAATTATTCAGTTATGGCCTTTAGCATTTATTTAGGTCAATAGAACAGATGTAAGGGTATCCAATTTCACAGAAAGTATTGGACCAGCCAACTAAAACAAAGGAGAAAAAAAAAATTTTAAACGGTTGATTTGAAAAAAATTAGACAGTATATCTGAATCAAACATATGAGTATATGTGAAAGAAAGCATTACCATTACTGTTCATGAGAGCACATGGGTAGCTGCCCACACTGCTCAGTGAGTACCAGTTACTGTAGTAGAAGCGAGCTGTGTCAACCCACAGCCATGTTCCCTATAAAATACACAACCACATGCCTTACTAATGACTATATCTATCAGTAACACAGGAACATAACATATATTTTTTATAGATTATATATATATATATATATATATATATATATATATATATATATATATATATATATATATATATATATATATACAGTGCCCTCCACAATTATTGGCACCCCTGTTTAAGATGTGGTCGTGGACTTCTAAAAATTCTCCTTTTTTTTAAAACAACATAGAACCCAAATGCAAAAAAAGAGAAAAATCCAACCTTTCATTTAAGTACATTACTTTGGTGGTAAAAAAAATCACACATTTAGAAAAAAAAAAAAAACTTGAAATCATGTATGCCACTATTATTGGCACCCCTAACAATTCCTCTGCAAAAATTTTTTTTTTTTTTTTTTTTAATATTTTTCTGTAGTTGCTAAGGTTGGTCAGGGTATCTAGGGACTTTTAATTAGTAATTCATGATTTCCTGTTTCCCTGGGGTATAAATATGACGTGACACAGAGGCCTAATTCTCTTACCCATTTGTCAACATGGCAAAGACAAGAGAACACACCATTCAAGTAAGGCAGATGTGTGTCGACCTTCATAAGTCAGGCAATGGCTACAAGAAAATAGCCACTCGCCTTAACTTGCCGGTATCTACAGTCAGAGGAATCATTAAGAAGTTTAAAACAACTGGAACAGTGACAAACAAGGCTGGAAGAGGTCCCAAGTTTATCTTGCCACAACGCACAGTGAGGAGGATGGTAAGAGAAGTAAAAAAATTTCCCAAGCTCACCGTCACAGAATTGCATCAAAGAGTGGCATCTTGGGGTCACAGAGTCTCCAAAACAACCATCAGACGCTCTCTACATGCCAACAAGCTGTTTGGGAGGCATGCAAGGAAAAAGCCTTTTCTCACTAACACTCACAAACGTAAACGTCTGGAGTTTGCTAAGCGGTACTGGGACTTCAACTGGGATCGTGTGCTTTGGTCAGATGAGACTAAGATTGAGCTTTTTGGCAACAAACACTCTAAGTGGGTCTGGCGAATGAGTATGCCGAAAAGCACCTCATGCCCACCGTGAAGTATGGTGGAGGATCTGTGATGCTGTGGGCCTGTTTCTCTTCCAAAGGCCCTGGGAACCTTGTTAGGGTGCATGGCATTATGAACGCTTTGAAGTACCAGGATATTTTAAATAAAAACCCGATGGCCTCTGCCAGAAAGCTGAAGATGGGTCGTCATTGGGTCTTTCAGCAGGATAATGATCCAAAACATGTGGCAAAATCTACACAAAAGTGGTTCAGCAGTCACAAACTCAAGGTCCTCCCATGGCCATCTCAGTCCCCAGACCTCAACCCAATCGAAAACCTGTGGGACGAGCTAAAGAGAAGAGTGCATAAGAGAGGACCCAGGACACTGGATGATCTAGAAAGATTGTGCAAAGAAGAATGGTCAAAAATCCCTCTCTCTGTGTTCTCCAATCTTGTGAAATGTTATAGGAGGAGATTAAGTGCTGTCTTGTTGGCAAAAGGAGGTTGTACAAAGTATTAACATCAGGGGTGCCAATAATTGTGGCACACATGATTTTAAGTTTTTTTTTTTTTTCTAAATGTGTGATTTTTTTACCACCAAAGTAATGTACTTAAATGAAAGGTTGGATTTTTCTCTTTTTTTGCATTTGGGTTCTATGTTGTTTTAAAAAAAAGGAGAATTTTTAGAAGTCCACGACCACATCTTAAACAGGGGTGCCAATAATTGTGAAGGGCACTGTATATATATATATATATATATATATATATATATATATATATATATATATATATATATATATATATATATATATATCATCAGACAGATTCAGATGTGTACACTTTGTAGTTCATTTCAAATGACATTCAGAGTCTACTGTAATATATTATTAAGTTACCTGGAAGTTGTAAGCACCAATCCAAGCCTTTGACAGACCAGCCATATCAAGCAAACTCTGCAGGAATTTATGATCCCCAAGACTTTGTACAGATGCCAGTCTTGCCTGTTCAGCTGCACACTGTTCCTAAAGACATAATTAGCCCAAGATATGATTAGAGATTGTCATGAGAAAAAAGTTCATTGTGATAGAAGCGTATCTGCAAGAGTGAAAGGAAAAGTTTATAGGATTGTGTTGAGATGGTTTAGAGACAGTGGCGCTGACTAAAGACAGGAGGTGGAGCTGGAGGTAGCAGAGCTTAAGATGTTGAGATTTTCATTGGGAGTGACGAGGATAGACAGGATTAGAAACAAGTTTATTAGAGAGACAGCATATGTGGGATGTTTTAGGGACAAAGTGAGAAAGACCCGAATGAGATGATTTGGACATGTGCAGAGGAGGGACATTGGGTATATCGGTAGCAGAATGCTAAGCATGGAGGCACCAGGAAGGAGGAAAAGAGAAAGACCAAAGAGCAGGATTATGGATGTGGTGAAGGAAGACATGCAGGTAGTTGGGTTGAAAGAGGCAGATGTAGAGAACAGACTAGTATAGAGACGGATGATCTGCTGTGGCGCCCCCTACTGGGAGAAGTCGAAATAAGAAGAAGACAAGAAAACTTTTTTACTTTTTTTTTATTTTTTTATTTTATAAATTTTTACTTTAACTTTCTTAACTAAGTTTGTTTATTAACTAAGCTTTCCGTGCATCTTTAAACAGTTTTCCTTATTCTGCAATCTTTTGTCTTATGAGTTTGATATTTACCTCTGCACCAATCCAGGACAGACTTGTTCTAATAAGTCGAAAGCAGCGTGATCCATATTTGACCCATCCATGTGGACAGATGCCTGATTTAACTGTGAAAATAATGCACATCTCTGTTCTATGCTTACTCCATTTATGTTAATTTATTTTTGTTTATTAGAATTTATTGCAAAAACCTTTGAAATCGATCAGTCCCTTTAATTGATTTGTTAATAAAAATTACCTTCAGCAGTATTGACTTTGGGAGCTTCCTCTTTATCCTCAACTGAAATCACAAGTGATAATGTACTACTTAATATTGTTTATTGACACCCAACATCATTATAAGTGCAGACAAAAAATAAGTATACCAATATACTGACCTTCAATAATCAACTTCTTAACAGCTAATTCAGTAGTTTCTCCTGAGGAATTGTCCAAATTACCAACAAACCACAGCCAAAAACTTATCTTTAACAATATTTTCTAAAACAATTAATTTGATTCTTCATTGTATTAGCATGAGATTAAACTATCTTGCAACAACATCAACAACAACAACAACAACAACAACATAATAATAATAATAATAATAATAATAATAATAATAATAATAATAATAATAATAATAATAATAATAAAAATAATAATAAATAGGCAATATGTAAGAATGCTTTAGAGAGTTTATTTAAATCCCAGACTACTGCTGGTGGTCACTAACCTTGAAGTACCTGTTCCTTCTCAGGTCCAGTCTCAATTGCTGCAGCTTAAAAAACAACATGAAAATCACATTACAAACATGACACAAGTCACAATGATTCATAAAATCCTCACACTGCATTTAGTATTTCTTGCTGCTTACCTGTAACAGTCCTCAGTGTAAAGGTAGCACACAGCAGCACACACACAATCCAAACCTTCATTATGATCAGGATAATGACTGCAGCTACTTTTAAAAGAAATACAAATAAAATTATTCTAAATTTGATTAAAATCAAGCAATTTCAGTTCAGAGTTTGTATTCTCTGTCTTTCCTTGTGATATTAATATTTTCAGTCTAAATAGAACCTTCATTTTTAATGTTTTAAATTTGTATTAAGGCTTAAGCTAGGATTAAAATACATTTCAGTGTAAACCTTGGAAGTGAGGAAGTACCGATTCTTATGTTTCAGGTTGTATCTGTCTAGCAGAAATTGAGAGCAGTCTGTTGAATGAAGTTCCCAGGGTGCTATATATACCAGTCCATTCCATTTATTGTGTCTAATACACAAGGAAATGTCTGTCACTGTAAAACATGGTCATGCAACTTGTTTATGGTTTACAGAAATCTCAGTGATAAATCCACATCTTACATCACTGCTTCTGTTCAAAAGTGTAAATGAAATTTTGTGATAGTGATCAAGTTTCCATATTGAACTCTGAACACCAGGATTAACATAAGATACCAATTACACAATCAAAATGCTAAGAATTGGTTTATGCTATTGATGTGCTGTAACACTTACCAGAAATGGGAGCGATTTTAATTGTATGTCACCTACTGGAAGCTGTGAAATTTTTACATATCAATAATGAGATTTCTGTAAGCTGTAAACATCCCACAGTGGGGAATGCCCTCTGGTACAGCAACAAAGAAAACCAAATGTGCAAATATGAAACATAATACAGTATATCGTATATACACAACACAATGTATAAATACAAAAGAAGAAAATAAACAAACAAACTAACAAATAAATAAATAAATAAATAAACAAACAGTTAAAGTAGTTCTCTCCATAAACCTCTACAGTCCTCCCTTCTACCAACTGAGCTATCAAAATGCTCTGTGTAAGAATTCTGAAAGAAATGTAATCAGACCAAAAATAAATAAATCTATAAATACTGTAAGCCAAGACAATTCAGTCACAAAAAAAATAATAAAGTTGAGGATAAAAATATGCATACTTTGTACAACATTTTATTTCGACCATTGTGTAGAAATCCACTGTGATCTCTCAGGAAGTCCTGTCCAATTACTTTTGTTCCCTAAAATGGGAGAACAATGTCTTAAAGGGATCTCATTTCCACAGGTTTCCCCAAATATAAACAGAAAAATGCTAGTGTTAATGGTAAAGATAAGCAGAAGATAAAAACACAGCATGAAGCAACACTGAGGCAGTTGAAGGTCATCAATAATAAACTTCATGCTTTAGGTGGTGATTGCTGTCTGTGTCTAGCTGTAAATTTGGCTCCATTTGTTTTAATGCTTTTCTTTTCCACCAGATGACACAAACATTATAATTCATTAATTTCCAGCCAAAATCCCATTTTGTTTGCTAGTTGACTAATTATTATACATAGACACATTTCTTATGATCTGCAACTGCCTCAGTGTTCCTTCATGCTGTGAAAATTGCTGTTTTTATCTTCTGCTTATCTATACCATTAACACTAGCATTGTTCTGTCCATATTTGGGAATCATGTGGAAATGAGATCACTTTAAGACATTTCCCATGTTATTGAACAAAAGTAATTGGACAGGTCAGCCTGAGAGATCAAGGTGGATTTCCACACAATGGTATTACAAAAATTGTACCAAGCATGCATATTTTAATCCTTAACATTATTTTTTTATTGTTTTATTTCTTACAGTATTTTTTGGGGTCTGATCACTGTTTACTGGTTATACATGTTAAATTACTTTCTAGTATATACAGAGTGCACCCACAGAGCATTATGATAGCTATTGGTAGAAGGGAGGACTGTAGAGGTTTAGTCAATTAACTACTTTAATTGACTATTAAATAACAATCAATGGCAACTAATTATGCTACATTAAATAAAATACATAGATATTAGTTTATTTGAAAAAAGCATTGGTGTATTGAGGCATTGAACCAAAAAGACAATGTGAAGCTCATTAATGACAATATCACACAGCTTACAGGAATCTCTTTTTTGTTATGTAAGTGTTTCACAGCTTCCAGTATTTGATTTACAATTAAAATCTCTCATATTTCAGGTAAGTGTTACAGCACATCAATAGCATAAACCAATTCTTATCATTTTGATTGTGTAAATAGTAGCTTACTTTAATCCTGTTGGCCAGAGTTCAACATAGAAACTCGATCACAATCACCATTCACACTTTTGAACAGAAGCAGTGATGTAAGATGAGGATTTATCACTGAGATTTCTGTAAACCATAAACAAGATGCATGAACTTATTTTATAGTGACTAACATTTCCTTGTGTATTAGACACAATTAATTAAATGGACTGGAATATATGGCATATGACTGGTATATATGAAATATATTGAAATACTAGAATATTATTACCATTTAGACTCTTGTATTATAGGAATCTAAAAGAGCTGATATGTTACCAAAACAGGCGTTTGATTATTGATTAGCCAGGCAGTACATCAAAAACATTTTACAAATTACATTTGTTCAAAATCACGTCATTTTGTGTCACCTTCTAGATAACTGCTGAAAACTGCCACCACCTGATAACTGCTACTACTGGCCCAGCTTGATCATTAGTATGTTTGTGAATAGTCCACAGCAACTCTCATAGAATACATAACGTCATTCATGAATAGTTTTAATACAGACTCTGTACTGTGCTGATTGTAAATTAACAAAACTACATTAGGAGCAGTTGTGGGCAGTCAGGGCCAGCAAAGCTTTCTCTGCTGTCCTAAACACTATCAGAACCTGCATTTACAACCCAAATTCAAATTTTTGTTCCATAAAATTGTATAAATTTATTCCCAACAGTTTATTCTCTTCATTTCATAGCATTTCTCTTGGCTGCACTGCTGCCAGTACATGAATGTGGATGTTAGATTTTTTGTCCAATCAGATTTCAGTCTCTGTGTTCTGCCATGTCAATCTAATCTGCCCAGGGCCTTCAAAGTCAGTATTGCTGGCCTTTTTACCTTAGTCTTAATAAGAAATACATTTTTCTTTAACCAATCAGATTTCAAATTCGCCTCACAGGGCCAGCTAGCTGGCCCAGAATAGCGTCAGCATTTTTCTGTCCTCTTAATGGTTGGTCAGAGGGAAACTGTTACAACCAAATTCGACTAGCAAAACAGGTCTGAAGCATTCTGCACACATGAATACATCTGAGCTACACTTTTTTACTGTCTAAGAAGAATGAAACATTTATTTGGTCCCGGACATGCTTAAAATTAATTTTCGAGAAAAGCTAGACATCGTGAGAAGAGGTCCGCTAACCTCGAAGCTAGCTAGCTTGTCTCAGCCCAGGAAAGGGTTTGTTTGCCACTTCCAGACCAGTGAATATGAGCGGTACCACTGCAGGTCAGAATCTGGAGCAGATTCTGACCTGCTCCAGATGATGTAGGTGGCACAGTTGAACCCAAAAGATAACATGAAGCTCATTAATGACAATATCACACATCTTACAGGAATCTCTTTCTTGATACGTAAAGGTTTCACAGCTTCCAGTAGGTGATTTACATTTAAAATCCAGCCCATTTTTGCTAAGTGTTACAGCACATCAATAGCATAAACCAATTCTTATCATTTAGATTGTGTAATTGGTAGCTTACTTTGATCCTGGTGTCCAGAGTTTAACATAGAAACTTGATCACTATTACTATTTTCATTTACACTTTTGAACAGAAGCAGTGATGTAAGATGTGGATTTATCACTGAGATTTCTGTAAACCATAAACAAGTTGCATGACCATGTTTTACAGTGACAGACATTTCCTTGTGTATTAGACACAATTATTGGAATAGACTGATATATATAGCACCCTGGGAACTTCATTCAACAGACTGCTCTCAATTTCTGCTAGACAGATACAACTTGAAACATAAGAATCGGTACTTCCTCACTTTCTTGTTTACACTGAAATGCATTTTCATCCTAGCTTAAGCCTCATTGGAAATTATGAATAATTAAGGTTCTATTTAGACTGGAAAATACTTATATCACAAGGAGAGACAGAATAGTGAGGTTGAACTGAAATTGCATGATTTCAATCATTCTATTTATTTTTCTTTTAAAAGTAGCTGCAGTCATCATCCTGATCATAATGAAGGTTTGGATTGTGTGTGTGCTGCTGTGTGCTACCTTTACACTGAGCACTGTTACAGGTAAGCAGCAAGAAATACTAAATGCAGTGTGAGGATTTTATGAATCATTGTGATTTGTCTAATGTTTGTAATGTGATTTTTCATGTTGTTTCTGAAGCTGCAGCAATTGAGACTGGACCTGAGAAGGAACAGGTACTTCAAGGTTAGTGACCACCAGCAGTAGTCTGGAATTTAAAGAAACTCTCTAAAGCATTCTTACATATTTGGCTATTTTGTTTCCAACAACAACAATATTATTATTATTATTATTACTATTATTATTATTATTATTATTATTATTATTATTATTATTATTATTATTATTATTATTATTACTATTTTTATTATTATTATTATTATTATTATTATTATTATTATTATGTTGTTGTTGTTGTTGTTGTTGATGATGTTGTTGCAAGATAGTTTAATCTCATGCTAATACAATGAAGAATCAAATTAATTGTTTTATAAAATATTGTTAAAGATAATAAGTTTTTGGCTGTGGTTTGTTGGTAATTTGGACAATTCCTCAGGAGAAACTACTGAATTAGCTGTTGAGAAGTTGATTATTGAAGGTCAGTATATTGGTATACTTATTTTTTGTCTGCACTTATAATGATGTTGGGTGTCAATAAACAATATTAAGTAGTACATTATCACTTGTGATTTCAGTTGAGGAAAAAGAGGAAGCTCCCAAAGTCAATACTGCTGAAGGTAAATGTATTATACAAGTCAGTTAAAGGGACTGATCGATTTAAAATTGTTTTACAAAAATTTTTTACAAACTAATAGAAATAATCAGAAATGGGGTAAGCATAGAACAGAGATGTGCATTATTTTCACAGTTAAATCAGGCATCTGTCCACATGGATGGGTCAAATATGGATCACGCTGCTTTCGACTCATGAGATCAAGTCTGTCCTGGATCGGTGCTGAGGTAAATATCAAAATCTTAAGGCAAAATAAATGGCAGATTAAAGAAAACTGTTTAAGATGCACTGGAAGCTAAGTGAAGATAAAAAAAAAGAAAGTTAGGAAAGTTAAACTGAAAATCAATAATGAACTGCTTTCTTATGACAATCTCTAATCATATCTCGGGCTAATTATGTCTTTAGGAACAGTGTGCAGCTGAACAGGCAAGACTGGCATCTGTACAAAGTCTTGGGGATCATAAATTCCTGCAGAGTTTGCTTGATATGTCTGGTCTGTCACAGGCTTGGATTGGTGCTTACAACTTCCAGGTAACTTAATAATATATTACAGTAGACTCTGAATGTCATTTGAAATTAACTACAAAGTGTACACATCTGAAACTGTCAGATGATCCTAACAAAAAAAAATAAAAATTTTAAACAATATATTATTACAATTTAAAGCCACTTGTGTTCTTGTTACTGATAGATATAGTCATTAGTAAGGCATGTGGTTGTGTATTTTATAGGGAACGTGGCTTTGGGTTGAGACAGCTCGCTTCTACTACAGTAACTGGTACTCACTGAGCAGTGTGGGCAGCTACCCATGTGCTCTCATGAACAGGAATGGTAATGTTTTCACATATACTCATATGTTTGATTTTGATATATTGTTTAGTTCTCACAAATTAAATGGTTTATTCTACATTTTTTTATTTTCTCATTTGTTTCAGTTGGCTGGTCCAATACTATCTGTGAACGTGAATACCCTTTTATCTGCTCTATTGACCTAAATGCATGTTTAAGGACATGAATAATTGTCCATCATTTTGAATCTGATATAGCAAAAAGTGTTCTGTTTTCAGAACACTTTTGTAATGAACACTGTTGATATCAATAAAAAAAATAAACAAAAAACAAGTGTTTGTGTTATTAAAATACTAATACTTTTTAAAACTAATGTTATTGACTCTTATATTTCCACAGTGGAATCATTTTTAGCCTAAATCTACAGACATTTGACTTTAACCACTTAGGATGGAAATAGGCACAGCTGGAAAGTCCCTATAATTAGACAATGGTAGGAATCTAACAAAGTTGTTACCAACACCAGCTATTGAATATTGACTAACGAGGCAATACATTAAAAACAATTATCAGTTATTAGGTATTAGTTTTACATTAGTTCAAAATCATGTCAATTTGTGTCACCTTCTAGACACAACCACCACCTGATAACTGCCACTACTGGCCCAGCTGGAGATTTAGTACATTTGTAAATAAACAGCAATGCTCACAGAATACATGTAGTCATTCTTGAATATTTTTAATGCAGACTGTGTACTGTGCTGGTTGTAAATGAACAAAACTACATTAGAAGAAATTCTGGATGTTGACTTCACATTAAAAAAGACAACAATAATACAAGACTGCACACAAATGAAAGGGAAAGTCTGCTAGTAAGGTATCTGGCAGGCATGAGCCTCCATAACAGATTGGGCTTTGCTTCTACAAGTGACTGGATCTGTACTAAAAGGCTGATTACTATTCTTTTCAAAACATATAACTTTTAAGTGTGACGCTGATGGTAGTGCTGGCTGCTGTCTAGCATGAATATTGAATCTTCAATTGGATAAATAATTAAATTAATTAATAAATAAATAAAATTAAATAATTATTATTATTTCACTGTGATGTTGATGGAAGTGCTGGTTGCTGTCTAACGTGAATATTGAATCTTCTTTCATTCATAAAACAGAATAAAGAGAGTGCAGTTTC